>JH719967.1:0-130566 GCA_000231845.2 Tetrahymena malaccensis 436
CCAACCCCAACCCCAACCCCAACCCCAACCCCAACCCCAACCCCAACCCCAACCCCAACCCCTAAATCATCATATTATTCCATAAATTAATTCCATGATAAATTCTGTAAAATATTTATTTATTTTTTATAATTTAATAAAATAGTTTGAATTAAGTTGAAAAAATTTAAGGAAATTTAAAACAATCTAAAAATTAATTAACTTGAGTATTTAAATATTCTTCAACATAGAAATAATATAAATAATAGTTTTTTTATGTATTAGAAATGAAATAACAATTAAGTTGATTGTAAAACTTAAAAAAATGTACAAATATTAAACATTTTTTTAACAAATTATAGAAAATATTAAACAGACATTAAAATCTTATACACTTTTACTATTAAATAATTTTATATTTTTTATCCTGCTATATAGATGCAATAAAATTTAATCGATAATGGTTAATAAAGAGTAGAAAAATATTTTATTGAATGAAATTAAATCTTGGGTGATTTATGCATTTATACATTTTATTCGATTCTTTTCTGTTGAGATATTATGTTAAAAGGTGAGTTTGCCAATCTATTTAAAACATTCTAAATTTTTCTTAAATCTGATAAACAAGCAAAAGACATTTCTTAAAAAAATATTATGTTAGTAATTAATTAATAATATTTGATAAAAAAAGATATTTATATTATCAAAACTATTTCTTTAAAAAAATTTAAAACTTTAGTGATTTGAAGTATAATGGGTGGCAAAAATAATTAATAGCAAAGCAGTTTCGAAGAAAAAGATGGAGATAAAGTCGTAATTGAATAGCTTAATGAATGTTTAGTAGAATTAGTTATTAATAGAGTAGAAAAAATGAATGCATTAGATTTACATGTTTTAGAAATATTGGTAGGAGCAATAAAAACTATCAACTTCTAAGCTCTGGTTATTAGTGGAAGAGGGGATAGAGCCTTTAGTGCAGGAGGAGATATAATAACAATTTATTAAAATCTGTAAAAGCAAAATGGGAAGTATTTAGAAGATTATTTGAAAGCACGATATACACTTGAATATGAATTAGAAAAGCTATCTTTACTTGAAGATAGAAATTCAATTATAATTTTTAATGGCATGTGTGTAGGGGGAGGATATTCTTTAGCTTTACATTCTAATTACAGAATTTGTACTGAAACAACTTTAATTAATTTTCCAGGTATTTATTAATCATATTAGTCTAACAATTAATTATTTTATTTTGTATTAAAGAATGTTAAAATGGTACTGCTATACCTTGCATAAAATTTTTGGCATCATTAGAAAAGTAGTATTTAGTAAGATATATGATATTGACAGGTTCTAGTTTAAAGGGACAAGAGTTAGTTTACGCAGGTTTAGCTGATTATATAATTCCTTCTAATAAAATAAAAATGTTTAAAAATTCATTGAAAAACTTATAAAATATTTCTAAACTTAATGAACACATTCTAAAATACACAATAAAGTTAAAAAATGCCTCTTAAATTGTACTTCACGAAAACTTCATTCAGAAGTATTTTTCAGGAGATAATTTACTGGATATCTTGAAAAAACTAGAGCAAGGTCTCAATGAATGGGCGGAAGAAGATAGATTGTTTTGTAAAAGATGTTTATCAAAAATATAAAGAGCTTCACCTCTTGCTATAAGAGCTAATTTTGAAATGATTTTAAAAGCAGCAGATCTTTCAGAATAGCAAGCTTATAATCTAAATCATAGAGTTTAATACAGATTATTTAATCACAAGGATTTCTAAGAAGCAGTTTATGTTAAATTTGAATAAAATAAAAGGAATATTCCTGTTAAATGGCAGCATAAAAATATTTTAGAAGTTTCTTAACAGTAAATAGATACAATATTATCACCTCTAAAAGAACCATAGCTTCAACTTAAATGAACTAAATTTATGAAATTTCTATTTCTTAATCTGAAATTTTATTAATTCCTTTAAATTGAAATTACAATTCTATCAAATTTATTTGCCGTAATTTATATTACATAAATAAATATATATTAAATATTCTTTCAAATTGTAAATGATTTATATCCTAATAACTTTTTATGGTTAGATATTAAAATAAAAGAAATAGATAATATTTAGGGTACAGCAGTATGTATTTATATATATTAAAAGATATTATAAAATGTATAAGTTTTATTTGCTGGAAATAATATTAGGTAAAATTTAAATAGTATCAGAAAGATATTAGTCAATAAAGTATGATAAATATAATAATATAAGTTAGAATTCTAACTATTAAAAATTTTGTATGATTTAGAATAAAATTTATTAATATTTAAACATTCTTATTTTTAGGTTACTATAAAATTTATAATTCATTCTTTCATTAGTTTATAGCAAATTTTTCTTTGAATTCATCAATATTTTGAATAAACATATTCTCAATTTGGCTATTAATTCCAAAGAATTTTTTAGAGCCATTTAATGCTTTTTTACTGGAATTATTTTATTAAAAGGTATTTTTTTTATTTCCATAACAAAAAGAAGGTTCATATGGGTTTACGTTTGCAGTTTATTTATTTTTAAGGTTCAAGGCTTAATCTTTCAATGTTTAATTTGGTTCAGAGTCTAGATAATTATCATTTCTTAATGTTGTTATTTGTTAATAAACTTGCTGATTGCTATTGCTAGGGTTATATAATGATTTAAATGTTTGTCTATTTTTTTAAAGATTATTAAAATTTTGAGTTTGTTAATCGTTTTAAGTTGTTTGCTAATTTAACTGATTTTTAAAGTAAGTATTTCCAGTATTAAATGATGAAATTGATTTTTTTAAAAATATACTATTTTTAATCTCATCAATATCATATTTTTTATTTTCATTTTCCAATTAATTTTATTAATTCACTTTTTTACTTAAAACAGAAGGGGAGTATACTTAAGATACCTGAATATCATATTTGAACTCGTTGTTAAGTTTTGTATCGCCTATCTCTAAATTACTTTATTAGCTTTACATATTATTAGCTTCGTTTAAAGATCTGTTTTTGTGGTGAAATGTTTTATTCCTACTAAAAACTCTGCTTAATTTTTGGTCATCTTATTAGGGTTTTTTTTAGTTTTAGTTACTGCTTTCTACTTGTAATATGTTATTTAAAATATTCTCACTTATATTTTCTTTATCTAAAACCAATTCGATATTTAAAATATTTTATTATTCATCTTTTTCAACAGCATTTTCAGTTTTATTTGATACTTTTTTATTAAATTTAAACATTTTAACTTTTTATTGCAAATTGCCGTTTTCGTCTTAATACTTTTATAATAGATTCTGGTCTTGATATATTTAAAAATTATTATTACTACTATTGTTATTAAATTAGGGAAATTTAGTTTCCTAAAAATCTTGTGACATCTATTTTAAAGCTGGCTCTACACGTTGCTTAGTAGCTATCATTATTTGTGTAGTAGAGTCTTTCTTTGAGAATTTCTTTTCTTTTTATTCTTAAATTATTTTACAAAAAACGCTTTCTTTAGAGATTTTAATAACTTTCTTCTTCGGTTTATCAGATACAGCATTTTCTTTGTATTCAAATAAAGATGATTCTTCATTTATTTAAGTATTTTAAGTCTAAATATTTCTATACTTGTTCTAAATATTTGTTTAGGATCTTTAAGCTATTTTTGTATCTGCAACTTAAATTGCAGCTTTTTATGATAAATCTAAAGCATCTGTTAGTGTATCAAGACAGTTATTTTGATATTAATCAATGTATTTATTCATATTTAATTCTTATATTTATCTTATTAAGTATTATGAGTTTTCAGTTTTTGCTTCATTTTTGTATAACTTTTAGTCTTTTTGATTGCATTTTTATGAAATTTGATCTGAAGTTTCAATTTATGTAGGTGATAAATTATTTAATGTGTCTTATTCTATCTTTAATGTCTTAATCTCAAACGAATTATTGTTCAATTTAGGTTTGTTGTTTTCAATTTATGTTGGCTTAAAGTTTCTATCTTTTCTTTTAAAAACTTTAACATTGTTATTATTATTATTATTATTTGTCAGTGCCAAAGGTGTCTAAGATTAATTAGTTGTCATAAATCCTTCTTATGAATCAAAAGCTTTGCATTCTTTAAAGCTAATTTCCATATTTTATTTCTCTTTAACTTCTTACTCATTGCCTTTTAAGCTATTTTTAACATTTTCATTCTATTAAGTTTAATTAGGATTATTAAAAGTGACTCTAAATGCATTTCTAAGGCTTTATAAGAAGTTTTACTATTACATATTTTACTCAATAGCCTTATTATTAATTTAATTCAAATAAGGATGTTTAATAATACCTGTTTATTATTGATTCAGGTTATTCTTATTGTAGCGAGTTTCATTGCTGAGGATTCTTTATCTCTCAAATTTATGATCTCTTATTGTAAAAATGCTGTCACCTTAATTGCAATTGTTTCTTTGTTAAACAAACTGCTTATGCAAATTATCACTGACTGAATCATTAATAGAATGAGCTCTAAATCTGCTATTAAACCCTGATGCGTTAATTATGGGAATATCTACATTATAAGTTCTTATTTTGTTTTAAATATTTGGAAAAATTGAATTTGTTTTATTGGTCTATCCTTCATTATAATTTTATTTCGAATAGTGGCTAACCTAGTTTTAGTTATTCATATTATTTATTTCCAAAAAATTGCTAGTTTTAATGCTCTACCTTTGAATGTTTTATGCATATTATTCACTGTTTTTTTCTACTTTTGTAGATTAATCATCTATTTGTGGGTAATTATTATCGTTGCTTTCAAACGGATTTAAAAATATGATCTTGTTTTTCTTTTAGCTAGATGGAGGTCTGGCACTGAAAGTTTAGATTTACTTTTTTTCTTTAACGACCTCAGTTTCAAATATTTTATTTAAACATTTTTTGACTTGTAAATCGCATTCTTGTACATTTTCGTCAAAATTTAAAAATCTGACTTAAATTTATTACTAGAAATTTTCAAAAAATTCATCTATTTCTTTTTGGCTAGATTATATTTTTCCGGGTGAAGACTTGTTTGAGGCTAACTCATCCTTGATGTCACTAACATCAGAATTGTTTACTCTACCTCTCTTTGTTAAAGGTGATAAAAGAAGATTTTGCTATTCCATGATTAGCTTTTAGATAAAGTTTTGTAAACAAAAGTATTTTCTTAATCTAATATAAATAGCTAATTGTGCTTTAAAAACAAATCAAAAAGTAATAATTGTAATTTAGATTATTTTTAATTGGTTAATAAATTTGAGTGATATGATTTTTTTTGTTTTTGTTATTTGAATTTAATAAGTTTTTAATTTTCAAATAGCATTGACCGATGGATATATTGATCAGTCAATATTTATCGAATAGTTGAATAAATTAAATAGAAAACTCTACAAATTTTAATTTTTTACTTTAGATTATCAATAAGATTTGTTGATATTAAATTTATAAAATTTAATGATAATTATGATTTCATTTTTAAAAGAATATTCACAAAATTTTTATTTAAAAATAAAAATGATATTCAACAAAATAAAAAATTAATTACTTTTTAAATTGATATTTAAAATAATTTAGATTTTATTAATTAAATAAAAAATATTTAATGAAAATTTAAGCCTAAAGTATTAAAAATGTTGGTCTCTTCTCTTCTATTAATTGTCTATTTTTAGTTTGAATTAAAAAGAATAAGATGACCAAAATTTACTTTTTTGATAAAAATAAAATTTAATACAGGTTCAAATAGATATATTTATTACTTGAAGTTAATAAGCTAGTTTGATTTTTTAATAGTAGAAAAACAAGAATAAATGAAAGAATAGCAAAAAAGTAGATTCACTTATTTAAAAAAAAAAACAAATTATTATTAATCGTAATGAGAGAGAAAAAGTAAAATTCACAAAATTAGACATAACAATTATTTTGTAATATCTATGTATTGCTTATACCTAATAATATAATCAGTTAAAAATTAGACAAACAAATAATTCAGACACCTAAATATTGTAAAGACATTAAAAAATAAAGCAAAAAATAATAGGAAATATAATTTCTTCTATTTGAAAGCATTATTGCTTGTCTTGAAAAGCATAATTGTGAAAATTCAATTATTTTATTACTTTTTACCACTTGAATTATAATAAATTAATTTGCTTTTTTCCCTCAATATTTTTTTTAAGATCTATTTATTAATATTCGATATTGATTAATTCTTTTTCTACTTGTCAAACCTCAATATAGATTTACTATAGTATATTTACTTTATGCGTAAACTCTTTTTAAAGTATTTTGAAATAAATTTAGCATTTTAACGTTTCTAGAATAAAAAGTAACATCTAATGTAGAACTAAACTGAGTTAATCAACGAAGCAGATGAAATTATTTAGATAGTTGATGAAAAAAATAAGCCCATAGGTTCAGCAACTCGTTAAGAAATGAGAGATAAAAAATTGATTCACAGAGCAACTTTTATTTTTTTAGAGAATGCAAACACAAAAAAATTGTATGTTCACAAAAGGACAATGCATAAAAAGTGGTGTCCTGGATTTTGGGATACTGCATTTGGAGGGGTTGTGTAATACGAGGAATCATATGAATTAAATGCTCAAAGAGAACTGTTAGAAGAGGCTGGAGTAGAAGAAAAATTAGTCCCTCTTTTTGAATTCTTTTATGATTGCAGACCTGAAGTTTCCCTGTGGGGCAAGGCATTTTACGCAAAAACAAGAAAAAATTTGAAATTATAAGAGCTAGAGGTGGAAGAAGCTGTCGAAATGAGTTGCGAAGAATTATAACAAAAGATAAAAGAAGGAATGAATATAACATATGATGGAAAAATGTGCTTTGATATTTTTATGTAGAAATATAATGAGTATAAGGAGTTGATAGACAAAGAATTACCTTATTGAATATTTATTCTATAAAAAACGAAAAGATTAAAATAGAAATGGATATAATTTTTTGAATGAAATTTAATTTAATATTTCATTTTCAAATAAAGTAACCAATTTATTTGGCTAAGCAAGAGTCATTTTATTTTTAATGCATGAGTGATGCCAACAGGGTTTTCATAAATATATCCATATCGTATTGATCATGATTAACTAACTATTTTGTTAAATGTTTTTTGAATTTGTAATGTAATTAAATTTTAATAATTGCCAAAAATAGATAAATTTGCATTATGACTTTGTTTGTAAACAAAAAAATATTTAAACATCGACAATAGAATAAAAATATTAGTCAGTGTAAAAAGTTAATTAGATATTTAACTTTTTGAATGCTAATTTAGCAGCTATTTATAAACAGAATTTTGTTCTAACTCTTAGATTATTTTGAAAATTCTCATAGTCCAAATAGTGACAAAATAATTTTTATAAATACGAGCAAAACTATTTTTAATTCTATTTTAGACAGAATTATGTATGCTACGGTTGTACAAACGCTTATCTATAAAATATATCAAGAAAATTAATTTTACAAATTGTAATTTTATGAATCGAATAATTAATTAAAATAATTGAGTAGTAGTATGAAATAGATGATATTAGCTAAAAGGAAAGAAATGGAGTACGAGGTACAATCTATCTAGAAGAAAAATACTTTAGTCATTTAATAATCGACTGAAAGAGTTACATATTATATTGATGTTTAAATTACTATTTATGAATTATTTTATATGAATTAGCGATTATTTGAAAGCATATAACTGCATTCTTTAATCTTAAACATTTACATTTACTGAAGACTAAATGATATCACAATATTTCTGCAAAAATGAATATTAAAAAATTATATATTAATTCCCTAAGGTGAGAGAGTTAGCAAAAATAAATCTAATGTCAAGTCACCTTTTCTTAATTGTTTTTGCAAGCAATCAATCATCGATTCATTCATTCAACTTAATTTTGAATAACTATAATTTAATTTTCCTACATAATTAAATTAATAATAAAAAAGAGGAAAGTTAACCACTTATTCAAAAAAAACCCTCTGCCAGATATAACATTTATAAATATCATTACAAATTAAAATCTAATACTGCATTAGAGCAAACATCAATTTGGAAACTCATTAAACATATCTGAAGATAAAACCTATAAGGGTTGTATCTATCGCATGAGCGTCAAAATCATTTAAAAGCAACCTGTGATCAGCCCAACTATAAAATAAACAAATAAATTGTCTTAAATTGATATTTCAGACGAAAAGAATATGACACTTGAGAATTTGATATTAAAACATAACAAATTAATTTATGAAACCATAGGCAAAAAGCCTAAGAATGCCCTAGATTTTGAGTGGACGACAATATAAACCCACGATGGTGCTACGAGATATACTATTGACATGTAGGACAAAAAAAAATTTGACTATAATCCTGAGACTCACGAAATCATATGGTACAAAAACTTGAATATTCCCACAATACGCGTGAGCAAAAAGGCAGAATAAATATAGTCAAATGGGAAGGAGCTCAAAAGAGTATTTACCAAAATAATGGCTGTTAGAGGAGTCAGGGAAAGGGTTATTTAACAAATAGGCCTTTCTGGTTTATTAGAAAAGCAATTTGATAAAGATTCATGCATATTTAATCATCTGCGTTTTAAAGAAACTTATTTCTAATATAAAGTAAATTTATTTAAATTTCTTTTTTGTCTATGATTTGCCTCTTTAATTCATTAATTGAGTCTATCTATATTTTCAATATAATTGTTTAAATATCATTAATTCACACATCATGAGGAGATATCCAAAAAATTAGAAAGAAGAGTATTAGATAGTTTGTTTGTTTGTTTCTTTGTTTATTGATTAATTAATTTTTTTTTTTGATAATTTATCAAAAGAAGTATCAAGAATTTAATTTTTCAATTCCCCATCTAATTATTATTAATAATAATAATAATAATAATAACTATCAAACAAACAAACAAATATAGATACATACATACATACAAATAAATAAATAAATAAATAAATATATCCTCAAAAATAATTAATTTTTCTTATTTCAGATTACTCTGCAAAATTATTTACGTAGGGAGTAGTAATTGAAAAAGAAACAACAAACAATACTGATACTATTAATTTTTAGTAATCTTTTATTTTCATCACTCTTTCTTTTGTTTATTATTTCTATTTCAAATATCTAAAATCTAAAACCGAACTTGTTTTTCTTTTTTTCCGAACGTTTGATATAGGCCCTTCTATTGTCATTTTTAAATATAAGCTGAATTAAAGAGTAGCATAAGCTTTGTTCCTTCAAAATACTTAGGAATAAAACTAATTTATTTTTATTTTATATAACAAATTAGTATTATATTAACTTTATTTTTTTTGCACAAAATTTAGAGAAGCTATTTCTCTTTGATAATAGTAATATAAGAATAGTATGAAGACTAAATTGTGATCTCAGAAATTAAAATATCTACCCCTATTAGAGTCGAGGCACGCAAAAAAAGTTACTAAGATAGAGTACATATATTTTCATTTCTTCAATTACTCATATAACTAATCAAATGGATTAATATTCAAAGTCAGAGTATTTATTATTTGTTTTTGTTTATTCCATTGTATTATGTTTACTCAAAAAATATATGGCGAGATTTTTACATCAAAAACAAACGACCTTTAATGATTTGTATTGATGCTACAGCTATTAATAATTCCATCTTGCTAATTACGTTTAATATATTAAATAGTTGAACACTTCTTCACTGCTTGATCCATTTCTTCCTGATTTTATAGAAAAACAATATCTGGTCTTCAAGCAAGGATCGAAGGATTTGATGCCTATCAGTGAAAACTTAGAAGGACTCTTAGATTACTTGAAAGCATAAAATATTAGGCACAAAGTAATTTTTTACACAAAATCATCACTTTGATTGACTTTGATTGTATTATTAAACAAAATTATTTAATTAATTAAAAAATAAAGGTATTTCACCCTTTTTTCTTCTTGATCAAGTTTTTCTAAGCAACTTAACTTTATTATAACTCGAACATCGTAGAATGCGAAAAAGACATTAAGGTAATAATAAACAAAGAAATATCATATTTCTTCTTGTTTTGGGTGTTAATCGCTTTTTTTATAATTTATCAAAAAAGCCACAAGAGCTCTTCTTAATGCTGTAGAAAGAAATATACAAATACTAAATCAAAGAATTTTCTGGAGAATCTATTCCATTTGAGAATAAACTACTTATTTTGTGCTTGAATAATCAAGGAAAAGACTCACACATGAACAAAATTTGTGAAAAAGTAATATTTTTTTTTAGTATTTAGTTAACTAATTAATAAGTTACTCATCTTTCTAAATTAATTAAAAAAGATTACAAAATTTCTAAAATTTTTAGAGAATTCTGCTTTATATTACTCACAAGCCACTGTTGATGGTTTACCTGTTTACTTCAAGCAAATAACCTTTTCAGTAATTTCCTTAATTTTTTTAAAGAGAAGAATCATTTTA
Source organism: Tetrahymena malaccensis 436 (assembly GCA_000231845.2). NCBI lineage: Eukaryota > Ciliophora > Oligohymenophorea > Hymenostomatida > Tetrahymenidae > Tetrahymena > Tetrahymena malaccensis. The sequence continues at coordinate 10,476 of JH719967.1, forward strand.
ACAGCTATATTTTAAAAAACTCAGAAAGATGACTTAAAATAAGGATACATCAAGGCATATAATAAACTTAGTTCTATGAAATTTGAAATGGTTATCAGTAAACAAAACAACATACAATCACATATATCTATTTAAAAGAAAGGATAAATACCCAGAGATTTAAAGCTTGATAAAGTAAATTTTATTCTTTTTCTATTCATCATTTTTTCTTCTCCTACTTTTGTTCTTAACATTATATTAATTGTTAATTTAAAAATACTCTTAGGAATCTATAGACTATTTAAGCAATATTCCAGGTCCTTTTCATAAAGCTATTTTTGACTTGACTATAAGAAATAGATAATTATATCAAAATGCTTAAAGAATAAAAGTCAGATTCGAAGACTTTAATTTGTTTTCTTACGAAATACATGAAGATTCCCAAAACGAAGTGTTTGGCGGTCCCTCTTTAATTAATGAACTTCCTGCCAAAATCTCAAGAGATAATTAAGAAATTCAAAAAATTTTAGAAAAGTAATTTGCGTTTATAATTAAATTGATTTCATCTCTAAATTTTTAACCATTAACAGAAAAAAACCTAAACATGTGCCAGGCAGTATATCAGGAACAACTAAGCCTTCTTCTAGCGATTCAAATAACGGTAAAGGTAATTCTTAATCTGGAGGCTGTGAAATAGAAAATAGTGATTCAAATAATAACTATAGTTACAGTAACTCGTCATTAAATGACAGTTAGTACAAACAACAGAATCAAGACGAGTAGATGTACGAAGTAATCCAAGATAAAAATTCATAATTATCCAAAGAATACAGAGAAGGCGAGGAATATTCTAGCTCTAAAGAACAAAACGCTTCATGTAAAAGCAGCAATACTAACAGCAAAAAATATAAAAATCACAAACTCCTCTTAAAAAATGGAAAAATGTAGCAAAGGTTCAAAAAAATGTGCACTGAAAGCTCAAAGCAATCTTTTCTAGATTTTCAGAAGGAAAATAAATTTAAACCTAATTAATTTTGTCTACCTAGAAAAGAAGAAGAGGAAAATGGAGATCTAGATGAAGAAGATAATGATGATGAGTACTAAATGTAACGAGAGGAAAATAATTAAGTAGAAAAAAATAATAACAATAATGTAAATTTAGTATAAATTGAGAGAAAAGAGCATAACAACTAAAAAATTTAGTAAAATTTAATTCCTCAATAATATCTGGATAATAATTAATATTAGTGAATCATCATATAATTCAATCTAATTAAATAATTATCTCACTTACTTATATTCATAATAAACCAAAGTAAAAAATTAATCGCTGATAATTTAAAAAAATGCTATAAGGATTAATTGATCAGAATTGAATAAAAAGCCGATGGATTTTTCATTCATTCATTAGCTCAACTAATCAATAATTCAATTAACCAATCTACTATCTATGAAACAAATCTATTGAAATGCTTTCTAACTGATAATAAAAATTTTAACACTAATTTAATTATAATAAAATTTTAATCTTTAGATTATCATAATTATCACTTAATTTATTATTGATTAACCAAACTCACAAATAAATAAATAAATAAATTACCAAACAAAACCATTTTCATAATTTAACAATAACTATAAAAAATATATAAAATAAATCTTTAAAAGCTTAATTAAGATTTTTCAATATTCTAAAACAACAAACAAACAATTTTACTATAAGCTCATTTTAATTATATATTAATTAATTTGCATACTCATATTTAACTTTCTTATGTCTTATGTGAATATCTATATAAATTTAGTATTTACAACATTAATTTATTTATATTAACAAAATCCCATCCAGTTATCAATTGATTTAAATTTTATTAAAATAGAATCAAAGCGAATTTTTATTCGCTTTTTAAAAAACTACATTCATTTATTTATTTACCATCCATTAAAAAATATTCATTTTTTATTAAATAAATTATGCCAAAAATCAAAATCTTTCTTTCTATTTTAATAATTAAAGTTAAACATTTAAAATTTAAAATTTAATGATGCAACATATTATAAAATAACTGATATAGAATTAATTTAATTCCTTTCCCCCCCTTTCCCATTCTTTTTTAAAGAATGATCTCATTTTAATTTATTCTATTCTCTTTTTTTTTCATTTAACAGGAAACTGTTATTAGGCCTTCAAAGAAGACAATATTTGTTATAATTTTATATAAGATCATTAGACTCATTTTATTGTATGACATTTTAATTTTGGTATTATTTATATTTCTTTTCTTACAGTCTGTGATTTTTGTATATATTTTAATTATAATCTCTCTTAATTTTCTTAATTTGATTAATTTTTTTTTTTTGCGATGTGGAAATTTTTAGAAAAGATTTATTAAAAAAAATTAAATCATAAATAAATTAAAATTTTTATTATTTCAATATTTTTGTAAATTCTTTAATATTTTGTTATGAAAATAAAATATTTTATTTATTAAAAATATTTAAATAAAAATAATCATTTTAAGATTATTAATATATAGACGTTAAAATAAACTCTAAAGAAATTTGAAAATTTCAAGAATAAACAAAGATAAATAATTAATTAAGCTTTTTAAATCTTTAGAAGGATTATTAATAATAAGAAAAAGTATAGCTAACTAACCAATTCTTTATTACTTTCAAAAAATATTTGTATAAATTAATTATTAATTGTTGGTTCACAAATAAGATAAGGTTTAAAAGCAATCAAATAATAATTATAATAATACTTGTTTAATATAAAAGTATTCAAAAGCTAAATTACTTAGTCTATTACTTACTGAACATAGCTTAAATTAGCAAAAAAGAGAAAGCACATGGGAGCAAAAGAATCAATTGTATCGCCTAGAAATTTAGGTGAAAAGACAGTTGATGGAGATCAAATTGAAGTTTTAAATTAAAGTTCTATGGATTTAATTGAAAAAACAGCTGATTTTTTGAAGGTTGCAGAAAATGAAAACTATGGACGCTTTAAACTCATGCAGTACAGAGTAAGTAAAAGATAGTTTGCGTTAATAGAGAGAATCACATCTGACTTTAAGGAATTTGAAAATTATTGCAACGAAGTTGATAAAAGATTAAAATTCGATTGCTAATAATTAGTTAGGTGGATAAGAGCATATAGATCATGTGAAAAGGAGTATTGCAGCTCTTTTTTTAAGGTTTTTGTGAGTTTAGATTACATACCTTTTACTTTACATGATCAATTAGAATCGAGGAAAAAAAGAAAGACTCACTGCGGTGAAAAAGAAATTTTTAATATGATTGATTCCGTTTTAACTGGTTTGATTTACTTGAAAAGTCATAATTTGAATCATAAATTTATTTAACCAAAGACAATCCTTTACGATTAAGTAAATAGATCTTACTTAATTTCAGATATTTAGTTTTTAAATGGAAGTATTAGCGAATATTAATAATACCTATTCGGAGTTCCAGCCACTTCGTGTTATCTTTCTCCTCAACTCTTAAAAGCTCTAAACCATAGATAATAAATACCCGAGCATAGTATTTCAAAAAGTGATATCTTCTCACTAGGTTTATGTGCTCTTGAAATGGCTACTATGAAGTCAATTCAAAGCATTTACGATTTCCATGACTTTAAAATTTATGAAGATTTATTAGAATAGCTGCTATAAGAAGTTTAAGTAATTTATTCTGACCACCTTTCATAATTGCTAATCTAAATGCTGAGTTTAACAGAAGTTTAAAGACCTGATTTTGATGAATTAGCTTATGTTTTAAAAGATTTATCTGCTAGACCTTAATTTATAGACTCTCGCTAAAGTCTGAGAGCCAGTGTTATTTCTGAGGAGTTATAAAGAACATCTAGTGGAACAAATAGAAAAAGCGGATAATTAGAAAGACCCGTTTCATGCAATCTACTTAGATCAAAAGAAACAAATAAGAGTAATCATAACTAAAATAATAACAATAGCAGTCTTGATTAAACCAAGTTCTTGTAAAAGCAAGTTTCTAATAACAATAAAATTATAGGCGGAATAAAACCTGCATAATCTATTTTGAAGAAATCTGGATGGAAAAAAGAAGGAATTATTGGAGAAATAGAAGAAGAGGATAACTAGTTAACAGCTGTTAATACATAAGGTGGAGACACAAAAGATTAGCAGGTTCCTTTCATAAGAGTTTTGGAGCCTATATTAACCCATGAAAATGATGAAGTTGCATCTGCTGCTGAGATTCCTAGCCATCAATAACTTGGAGAAATATCTTCCCTCAATCTAATAAGTTAAAGGAATATGAAATAGCTATCTGCCTACAACAAAGAAGATTTACTCATGCAATAACAACAAACAACAAAAAGATAAACTAATAATAATATCAAAACTCCAAAAAGTGCCCTCACAGTTAGCGATTAACAAATAAATGAAATTTAAGATTTAAATTAATAGCAATAATACCACTAATAGATATAATAATAATTATAATAGTAGTAGCATTAAAATTAATTAGAATAACAATAGAAAATTCAATAACAATAATAAAAGTAATAATTATAGCCATAAAATAGATAGCAAAGATCACACTCATAAATATCTAGTTTATCCTAAAAGCCTGTTTTAGACTCAGTTGAATAAGAATATGAGGAATTCAAGGCCAAACAAAGATAGTTGTATATGTAATAAAAGCACTAGATAATTCAAGATGAATAGGCTAAGTATCAATAAGAAAAGTAAAGCTGGGAGTAATAGCATTAGTAATATATATAAGAATCAAAAAAATCAGTGGAAAGCTAGCAAATTTATTTATAATCTTAATTTGAAGACAGTAAAAAATATTTAAACTCTTAATAATAATATCCTTCCTAAACAAGAGAATTTACAAATTACCTTTAGAATTAAAGGTTCATTTAAAATTCTGATTCTGTAACTCCTTTTAATGCAGATAAATCTCCTATTAGAAATATTAATTAACGAATAGGAAATAATATTAACACTCCTAACAACTACAGGATTGATTCTTACTCAAATTATAGACTTCCACCAAGTAGTGGCAGGAATAATAACATAAAATCATATCACTAATTGAACAAATCTCCTAAAATAAACTTAAAATTCTTTAATGACGAAAATGAATACAATATTGATAATAGGTTAACAGGAAGATCTAATTTGTAGAACAATTTCAATGAAAATACTATGTTTAATGAATATCAATCCTACAACAACTTAAATAATAGTAGATTAGATAATAGTGTTGTTAATAGCAAAGCTGATATGAGTATGTTAAGCAATTATGAATTGAAAGATATTCACATTTAGCCTCTGAGAAGAAACGACACTAACATCTAAAACACTCTTAACATGTTAGAAGAGAAAATTGATAAAATAGATCAGAGTTTAAACTATGCCAAAAAACCGTTGAGAAGTTCATCTAATAACTCGTTTGCTTTTCATTAAAACAGTAAACTCTTATCTAACAATAATTAAAAAGGATATTAAAATCAATAGTATTCTAAAACTAATTAACAAAGAAACACAGGATCATCTGCCAAAAGCTACCGTTTTAACAACTAAAATTATGACAGTAAAAGTGGCTATCCTACAACTCCTTTTTAGAATGCTTACAATTTTGATAACACTTACCACTCACACATTTGAAATTAATTTATTTTTCTAAATATTTTGTATAATTTAATTAAATTTAAAAGATATATATGTATTAACTTAATAAAAAATTTTTTGTAATTACTATATTAAATGTTACTGTTACGTTATCATTTCCTCTAATTTTACAATTACGATTAAAACTTAAAGTAGTTTTATACACAGCTTTTTATTTATAAAAATTTTTTAAAAAAGAAACACGTAATCACAAAATATTTTAGTTAATATTTAAAAATTGATTAAAAAAGTAGTAATTTCATATTTGTTAAAGTAAAATATGATATTATATAAATTTAAAAACTAATATTTTTTGTTTACAAGATATATTAAAATAAAAAGTATATGAAGGTATACTTTAAGAAAGTACTCATTTTATTGGAATACAAATTTTACTATAGAATTTAAATTATTTTACTTTAATTTTTAAAAATATTAAAAAATTTTAAACTATTATGATCAATCAATCAATCAATCTATCAAAAAACAATAATTCAATCATGAATTATTTTATTAATTATTAGTGAAGAAAGAACTACTGCTATTATCATTTTCTTCTTGTTCTAATTTTTATTCCTCATTTAAATTTGAATGGCCTTAGAGATGTTCTGATTCATTTTCACAGTCTTATTGATATTCTTCATCTTCATCATCACCTTCTTCTTCACACTCTATATCCTCTTACTCTAGTTAATTACTTGACTCGCTTCTTTCTGGGTATGTTTTATTTTGGACTTCTTCCTCTTCTTCTCCCTCCTCTTCTTCCATAATTTAATTTTGATTTTGGTTGTTTTTATTAGAAGAAGCTTATTTATTATTAGGAATAAAAGACTAGAATGTCTACTTAATACATTCGATTGCTGAAAATTTCTTTTTTTCAGAAAATTTTTCAGGTAAATTATAATTTATTTCATCAGAGATAAAGAGTCTAACTGTATGATCATCTCCTGCTGCAATCAACATACCTGGAAATACAGGATTAAAGTGAACTTGATTAATTGTTTTTTTGATTTCCTTTTGTTTTATTTTTTTAAAAATTATTTTTCCCTACATTAATTAATTTTTAATTACTTCTTCAAATGATTCATGCTCAATAAGATTCGCAGACTTTTATTTTTAATTTTCAAGCTCCATATTATTAGAGCTGCTAGAACTTTATTAATTGCCGTTTTCAAAACCATTTTAGCCGATTGGAGATTGTTCAATTTTTGTTTCATTTAGTAAATCGTTTTAAATTATACAAATAGGTTTTTAAGGAATGTTCTTGTGCCATATAAAGATTTTCCCATCTTCATCGCCTAAATATTTTTTACAATTTGAGTTTTAATTTAATTAAAAAATAAATTACCTATTGCTACGTATTCGTCTTTCATAGAAGCTCGTAAATAGCAGTCTACCTGCTTATAACCTACAAAGCATGCTTCTAATTCGCTTGTTTCAATATTCCACATGTTTAAACTATTTACTTCTTTTCCTAAAACACTTAATAATATATGAGACCCATCACTTGATAGATTAGCATTAACTATTTCGTTTTTTTCAACAAAAAAGCCAACTTCTTACTTTTTATTCAGGTTTATCAGAGATATACGACCTTATTTACAAACTGAAATTAAATCTTGCATATTAGGATGGAGATGGATGCTCTGGTTATCGTATCCACATTCAATTTTAGTGACTTCTTTATCTGTTTAGTAATCCCATTTATATATAAATTTATCTTCTGAAGTGTAAAGTATTTAACTTCTATCATTCTTCTCTGGTAAAAATATGATGCTGATTATACTTTTATCCCTAACTTTTGTGTCCATCAAGTTCTTTACTTATTCAATGGCTTATTTTTCAAAGTTAATCCTCCATATTATAATATGCTTGTTTTCTTGGCTAGTAACAATCATATCACCTTTTTAATTCCAAGAAAAACACTGTACAGGACTTTTGTCATTTAAATCTTTTTTAGCAACAAGCTCTAGTTCAACTTTACTTAAAGTTTTAGAATTTGATGTCTTGTTTGATTTTTTTGTTAGCTTTTTTTCGTTACTCTTAAGTTTATAAGCTTTACTAGAAGAAACATTTGATTAAACTGGAGATTTTTTCTTTGCTTAATTAGATAAATCTTACTATAATGCTTAGGTACTTTCCATTTATGTCTGAGGAGAATTTTCTGTGCTATCTTTTAATAGTTGTTAGTTTGATTGAATGGGAGTACTGGTTGAGTTTGTTTTTGAAATTTATTTTTTGGTTTTTTTCTTTATTTACGCAGGATTTGAAGCGTTACCTTATATCTATGAAGACGATTTTGTAGGTTTTTTTTTTTAAACAATTCTCCATATGGCTATAGTAGATTTTTTACAAATAGAAGCTGCATACAATCCATTAGGGGAAAATTAAACGTGCCATACTTCGTCTTCATGCACTTTATGCTAGCTGACTAGTTAGTTAGGGTACCCTTTAGTCCTGCAGTAATGATTTTCTAAAATAGAATAGTTATTTGGAAGAGATTTATGAACTGGACATTTGAGAATTTAGTAAGACTTTGCTTATTTTACAATACTATTTAATCTATTCACAGGAGGAATTGATTTTCTCTCTTTTATCAAATCCCAAATACTGTGAATTAAATAAGTATAAGAGTCTTAAAACGTTTGCTTGTTATAATTTGCTTATGATAAAATCAGCTGGTTTTTTTCTTATAAAGGGATTTATTTTTAAGTAGTTGCAGCTTAGTTATTTAATTAATCTCTACGTTCTTTAGAGCTACAGCTGAAAAAATCTGAGGAAGCTACATTATCTTCTATCTTTACTTTTTAATTAGGATTTAAAATATTTTGTTTACTGCTTGAACCACACTGACTCTCTACTGAATAAATAATATTGTTAATTTATTAAAGAAGTTCTTGCTAATCAGAGTAAGCAACTAAACTAGAGAGAGTAGAAAGTTCTGATTGTGAAGAAATAGGCTTCAAATGGCTTCTTAGAGAAATAAGTGCCTATTCAATTTTTTATTTCAAGAGATTGTCAAAGTAAGAATGGCGATATAAAAGATATTTGCAGCGATTTTTGCTTTTTTCATCTAAAAAGGGAAGATTTTCACAATATTTTACTGCTTCTTCCCATTAACTTGATAAAATGAGTTGTTTGAATTTTTTCATTTCAGTAGTTTCGATTCATATATTGCTTTCATTCATTAAAGTGTCAATTGTCTTTTCAAAGCCCATTTACTCAAGTGCTTGCATCATGATTTTTATAATCTCTTCTCTATTTTAATTATTTTTGAATATCTCAAAATAGTTCATCTCCTAGATATTCTTGTCCACTAAATTCTCATACTTGAAGGTGAGCGGATTCATTTTTAAAGAATAATAAATAAATTAATAACTAGCTAGATTTTTAAATTGTATGTTAATCCCTTTTTTATTGTCTTGCCTTTTATGTTTAAAACCTTTTGTTAGATGCTTTATTTATTTTGCCTTAGTCAGTATTTCTTTTTATGTTTATTTGATTATCTTTTCTACTTAAAATAATCTTCCTACTCTATATTTTATTGGTGAATATTATTTACCTAAATCTCTATATATAATATTTCTTTTCTACTTCTCTTCTTCTATCAAATTTTATTGTTTTTTTCTTCTTATTTTTAAAAAGCTCTTTTTTTCTTTCCTTTCCTCCCAACTTTTTAAAAGATCTATTTATATTTATCAAATATAAAAAATTTTGCTTACCTGCTTAAATTTCATTTCATTTATGTTTCTCTTTTCTTCTTTATAATTTGTTATCATTTTATTACTGATTTTAATTTTTTGCCTAATGCACTCACTCACTCATTTTAATATTTGAATTTTAAAAATATATTTTGAGTTATTTGTAATTACTCAATTATTAAAATTATTTTTTTTAGATTTAAAATAATTAAAAATATAAACAATAATAATAAAAGTTAAATTGCTAGTATTTTTTAAAGATTCGAATTTTATAAATGAGCTCACCAAGTAAAATTAAAATACAAGTATAGAATTCTATTTAAAGATTTAAGTATTTGATTAATTTTTACTTATTTCTTTTGATAAACACTCTCAGTAGATTTAACTTTGGAATGATATTTTTTTAAATTTCTGAAAACAATTTGATTAAATTAATAAAGAATATAATTTATTTATTTTTTATACTTTACCTAATAAAAATTGAAGAAATGAAAAGCCTACTTTTAATATTTTTGTTAACCAAGTTAATATAAAGCCAGGTAGTAGCTTATAATTAGCTAGACTATTTAAGTATACCATTTTATTATAATATATTAGCATAAAGTTTCGATCGAAGTAACTAAATTCAAATTAATACAAAAATAAAAATAGATCCTAAGAACTCCTTTTTTAAGCTATCGTTATTTGACATAAACAACAAAAGCATAAAGTTTTAGAATATAGGATAAATTATTTCCTGTAAGGTAGATGGTGATAATATGAGAGATTTAGTTTTTTTATATGAAAATAAGCTTTATCTGTAAATTTACTATTAATTTCCTTTTCAATTTTTAATTCAATTTAACATAAAGGGGTTAAGATGTTGTTTATCATGCATCCCTAAATTATACATCTATAATAAGTGAAGGTGATTTCTCTTTGTTACAGGCATTAGGAATAGATTCATACTAAAATATTTTTGGATTTTCTTAAAAAGTAATTTTTAAGACTTTTGTGATTTCCTTCTTTCTAATTAAGTAAAATTCTATGAAAAGGATCGCAAAGGATATATATTCTAAAATAAGTTTAAAAACAATTTGGATTAATGGTAATAACAAGAAGTATTTTCCATTTAAGATATTGAGTAGCAGCTAAAAGTAAAAAATAATTTTAAATAAATTATTAATTTAAAATATTAATCAATTTTTCTAGGTATCTGTATCTAATTTAATTGATGTAAAAATAGAGTAACCTGTAAAAGGTAATGCTTAATATGCAATATTAGTATATGATTAATAGGCAAAATTATACTACATTATCAGGTAAACAATATTTTATTAATCTTACTGTAAATTCTCATTTTTCAAAAAACTTTTAAATCATTTTATTTAACTTTTTAAATAAAATTAATAAAAAGATAACTAAAACTTTTATTTTTACATATTTTTTAATTTTTGAAGTTTTATGTTATCCTGTTAATTAAAATATAAGTCATGCCGATTTAAAGATTTATATGAATGAATTAAATTTATAATTTAAAATAATAATTTTAAATGAATAAATAAATAAATAAATAAATAAATAAATAAATAAATAAATAAATAAATAAATAAATAAATAAATAAATAAATAAATAAATAGGAATCATTTTACTTTATAGCACACAACTTATGAGATAATTTATCAAGGAAGCAAATAATCTAAGATTTTATATTTTAATTTTTCTCTGAACTAGTACTTCTATAGCATAAAAACTATTGTAAATATTTTAAAACATAAACTATAACTTATTTGTTTGTATAAAGCTCTATGATCAGGATGGTAACAAATACGATTTAGCTCACTAAATACAATAAGTATTTTAATATAGAGACAAAAATAATAGCTCATTTGTAGTTATAATTGCTGAAAATCCTTATATAATCATAATTACAAAGAATGAAGATAATAAGCTATATTAAATAAAAAATACAACACTTGAATATGCAAATTATTATTAAAATTAAGATACATCTCTTAGATTTTGCTTAGAATTTTAATTTTTTGATTTCTTTGGGAAAGAAGCTAGGAACTATCTTTGTTAAATGAAAAATGCTTTCAGTAAAATTAATTTTTGTAAAAAAAATTAAACAGCAATATAAATTATCAAAAGGATTTATTTTTGAATTTCCGATGCAAAAGAATGAGGAGAGTAACCACAAATTACTTTACAGTGCAATAGATTTAGATTTATTTTCAAATGAAAAATCATTCAATCATACTATTTTATATGAAAATGATCTAATTAAGCTTGATCATGGTATATTAGAAGGCTAAGTTTTTCTTATAAACACTCCAAAAGGACTCTTCACGATGCAAAATACTCAACCTAACTTTGATGGTAATTAAAAAATCTAATTAAAATAATAATTTAATTTTAAAAATCAGATTTATGGAGCACAAATTTTTGGTTTGAGTTGATGACCTTAACTATATCGTTAATTTTGCTTTTTGGGACTATTCACTTCTATCGCTTTGGTCAAAGATCATATTCAGTATAAAAATTTCATTTTTTTAACTTTAGTTTGAGAAATTAAAAAATATTAAATAAAAGGGTGAAACAAAGTAAATCCAGTTAAATAAAAACTATGAAGCAGACTATGAAGATGACGATGACGATGATGACGACCTCAATTTCGATTTTCCATCAAGAAAAAATAATAGAAAAACAACCATTTGATAAGAAAATAAATTAGAATAATGAATTTAAACTAAGCAAACAACATATAAAATATTTTTTGAACAAATATAGGAAGTATAAGAGGTTAGAGTGGTATTAGTTAATAATCAATATATTAGGATAGTGTATATGTTAGTTAAAATTTCTTATTTATAATATTCTTTTTTGTATATCTATTTATTTATTTATAAGTCAGCCCTATAATAATTTATTCATTAACCAGTTTCTTTTGAATGCTTTGTTAAGTGACAATTTATTCTTAAGTTTCAAATACCTTTAATAGATTATTATTTAAAAATAGCTAATTGTCTATAGTAGAAAAATAAAATCTTCTTCATATTTTTTCAAATTCTTTCTCTTTTTGAATCATAGTTAAACCCACTTTAGTAATTATATCTTTCATCATGATTTCTATTACCATATCTATTTTATAAATCTCTGTCCTAAGATTTTATAGAAGAGATGCATTAATAAATATTCATTTAAATAACAAAATACTGTTGGGGATATGAAAGAAGCGTCATAACCTCTTCTCTTTAACTGGTGTAAAGTTTGTGCATCTGTGACAAATCTCTGCCCAGTTTCTGGGTCATAAACAACATATTATTCAGATGAATTAAGCAACTTCATAACTAAGACATCAAAAATCAAATAGAAACCAAGGATAACAAATGTAAATGCTACTAATTTTTTCTTAGTCAATCTCATTTTTTCTTCAGCTGACATTGAAGGTTCAAAATCATACTTTATTTATAAATGAAAAAAAAAATGATTTTGATCAAATATACTTTACTTTTAATTGATTTTAAAATTGATATCATTATTTAATATATAAAATCTTGCTCAAGTTCTAATTTTATTTACATTATTTTAAGTGGAGTATGGATTTTACATATCTTAATAAAACTTTGATTTGCTAAAATTAGAACCATAAAAATCTCCCTAAGTTTGCCTCTATGCTTCTGCAGAAGAGTGATATTATTATTCATAACGCTTGTAGTCATATTTCTCATTTTTTCTGTTCCCATATTAATAATACTAACCATAATTTTGTTAATGATATGATTAAGAATAATTGGCAGAATTATTTTAAAATGGATTGGCTCTCATTGATATGTATTCGTTCTTAGATTATTCATTGCTTAATACCTCATAAGCCTCGTTGATTAACTTAAAATGCTCAGCATTATTTTTATTAATATCTGGATGATACTACTTTACTAGTTTGTAATATGATTTTTTTATTTCTTCAGGAGTAGAATTTTCGCTCACTTCAAGAACTTTGAAGTAATCTTTACTAAAATCGACCTTCATATTAAAAAATCTTAAAATATTTTGATGCCTAAACAAGTTGCTCTTATTTATATTTAGGCCATTTTTCAAGTACGGGTTAAGTAGTCTAATCATATCTTCCTTAATTTGCTTTTTTAAATGTAAAATAAATATTTCTGGTTTTTTCTATTTATATGGAAATTAATCACCAGTCAAATTTGATCAAATTCATCAATGTTCTTAGAAAGTTGCTATTTAAATTGATAATTAAATATATTATAAATAATATAAAGAAACAATCTAGATTTATAGAAGTTAAAATATATTTTTTTAGATTTATTTTTTTAGTATAGATTTGTCTAAAATTAATTTAATTATATTTTTATTTTTAACAAACTTAAAAAAGATCCAAAATTTATTTTTCTTAAATTATCTTAAACTAAAATTAAAAGAAAACTTTGCTTTTAAATGATTTTAAACTTTAAAATATTTTGTATAAATTTTACTTTAAATTTAAGATTGTCTTTAATTTATTATAAAATGATTTAATTTATTTCATCATCAATAAGTTTGGAATAAATATATTTAATTTACGTGCTTTAAAATCTGACTTTAAAAATAATTTTTAATTAGACACTAATACAAAAATAAATGAAAATTTAGCAATACATTTTTCTTAAAGTAATCAGATGCCATTAAAATAGATTATGGCCTTTATCCCACATAATTTATTTTACATATACTAACTCACTTACCTTAATATTTGCTTATTGATTATAGTGTAAATTGATTTCTTGATTTTTCCTTGAACAAAAATAAATAAATAAATTTAACTAAACCAATTTCACATTACAAAAACTATTATTTAATCTACTTTATCAAAAATCTTGAATTGTATTTTAGGAAAAGCTTTTTGTTTTAAAAATTTAAAGAAATAATTGAAATATTTATATTTTTATTAATTAAAGATTTTTTTCAATCATCTGATTCACTATCGGAATCAGACTCACTCTCTTCTGTTAGCTCTGTAATGTAGAGAATTTTAACTAAATTCTTTTGCTTCTTGTATTCAAGATCAATTTATAGTATTTGTTTAATTTTCTATAAAATGAAATAAAATTTATTTATGCTTATTATTTATGTAATTTATTACCTCTCTACATAAGTAGCACTCCCCTGTTATTTTCCATATATCCAAACTGCAATCATAACATATTCCTAAATATATTTATTATTAAATATACTTTTTTATTTTAACTTTAAATAAATACCTCCATGTCCACAGTTCATAAAAACTGAATCTTGACTATTTTAAAAGCAAATTAAACAATTTTACTCTTCTTCTTCTTTAATTTATTCTTTTTTACTTGTAGTTCCATTATTATTTTCCTATTTTGTTTCTATTTGTTGTTGGTCTTAATTACTGGGAATTTTGCATTCTTCAGTAATTCTTTAATCAACTTAAATATTATCATTTTCTACTGAATTTATATTTTTTTAATCCTAATTTTACCCAGTTACGTGCTCATAACTTGGGGGTTAAATATTTTCTATTTGAATACACTCAATAGATTTTTAATTTGTTAAAGAAGGTATTTTTTCTTTTTCAGTTTCTTTTTCTCTAAATGAGCTTTAGCATGATTTCAGATAAAAATTACATTCTTACTTTCTAAATTAATGAATTTGTTATCTATTTGATTTCTATCTTTCTCCTTTTGCAGTAGATTATTCTGAAATATCTTCTTTTTGCTATTTTTATTCAAGCCTTGCACTATTTATTTCACTTCGGATCTTATGGTATAAATTTTAATTAACAATAAATATTTATAGATTAAGTATTTTACTTTTTAGATTGATGGTAAATCTATTAATTTCATTGAAGCAGGGAATTATATTTCAAATGCTGGTATATTTTTAATTGTATTTTCTAATTTATTTTGTTTAGATTCTTTTGAATTTCTAACATTCTCTGACAATTAATTCATATCAAAAAGATTATTTTCTTTATCATCTTGTGATTTTTTGCTAGCAGAATCATCTGATTCTTCAAAAATTATAATTTTATCTTCATTTTATAGGGTTATCACTTCTAAATCCTTAATACCCTAGCATTAGTTTAGTTAAGTGGCTAAAGACTCTGCTGCCACAGCATCATACTTCTTTCTGCTACTCGAGCTTATTTAATCATTTTAGTTAGCATCAATTTAATCATTATTATTTTAGTTATTGTTGATATTTTCTGCACCAACTTACTGCTAGGAAGAATCTTTTTCAGATTTCCTGTGGGAGTTTTATACTGATTGCATTTTACTTTCAGAATATTGCTTGAAATAGGTATTTGAGAATTTTATCTTTTTTAATAAAAAATTAAAATGAATTTAATGAAATTAAATAATTAAATTTACTAAGAATTTAGGAAGAATATTGACTGAAATTCTTTTAAATTAAATTTCAGGAGGTTTAGATACTTTGTTTCTGTTGTTTTGCTAATGATTTCTCCTATCAAATAAGTTAATATTTACAATTTAATTCTACTAAGGATTTTATTAATTTTATTATCGGTTTTGATTATTTTGGTTTCTTATATTTAGCAAATGTAAATGATGATTTAAAATAATTCCACCATTATTGTTACTTAAATTATTCATTATATTCTAATTTTATGACTCTCTTTATGCTTCATCTTACTCTGTATCTTCTGATACAATTTACTTTATAAATTACCTAAAAGTTATAAATAATTTAAAATAATTGAATTCTATTTATCTTTACTTGATGGAAGTATTGAGTATCGCAGTAACGATAAATTGACTAAGCCCAATAGCAAAATTAAATATTACAGAAACTCTTATTTAATCTTGGTAACAATTTATTAAATTAAATTAAGTTTACAAATTTAAATTTAAAAATGTATATTACCAGTTGAATTATTTTCTAATGCGTCAATAATACTAATGATTGCAAAGCAACTATTGATTGACTAGCTTGTAACAGTATAGAACATCCAAATTATACCTTTAACTTATATCATTATAAAAATTGAAAAATGATTTGATGGTTATAAAAGCTTACATTCAAACATTTAGGCCTACCCTTAACAAACCTAGCAGAATTTAGTTAGTGACATCATGAATAATCCAAAAATTAATCCACAAACAATTGAAAAAAAAACCCAATATACCCAAAATACTTCCGACCAACTCCAATCAATGTCACCTGAAATTTTTAGACTGACATTAATTATTTGGATGATAATAAAAATCCTAAAAGTAATAATTAGCTATGTAAAAATAAATTATTAATTTATTCAGATGAAAAAAAGAATATTAATTACAAAATCTATAAAGGAAATGCATTCATTTTGTTTTTTGTTAATCATATAAATCCAATATCTAAGTACACACGCAAGAAAAATAGGTCCTATAGTAATCATAAAAGAGAATTGATGTGTCCTAAAATACGCATAGAGCACACCTTCTGACAATAAAAATGTCATATCTTCGAATATTTCTATTTGTAATAACCTTTGTGTTTGTTAGCTGTTTTTTTTATTTATTTTTTGTTTAAATTATTATTGATAGCATCAAAATATATTTTACTCATATTGCTTTTTGAGTTGCTTGAGCAGTTTGTGAATATCCAGCAAAAAATAAACAGAAATAGAGATAATAGGAAAAATAGGATCAAGTTAATAAGTTGAAAAAGAGCTGAGTACCAAAAATATTGTCAAACAAATAATAGCTTAATTTGCTATCATGTGATTAAACCATTAATCGTAAGTTTCCATACTTTGATAAATCATTGCATCGTTATCCACTGCATCTAAACTACTCAAAACTTAGAGTCTTCTTTATTAAATTTATTACTAACTTTGTTATAACTATGATTAGTTTTAACTCTGTTATAGTTGTTATTACTGATTCTACTGTTGCTATTAGCTCTGTCTTTGTACTTATAATATATGTTCGTTATGTTCTACATTTTAATTCTACCTGTTGTTATTTAAAATACTTTGATTTCTTGGTTACAGAGGCTGATCTAAGTAATTAAATAAACATTTTTTTATAAATTTTAATCGAGTTTATCAAAAATATACTTATTATTTAGACGTTAATCTATGACTACTGTAGTTGATTTACTTAATGATTGTTTCTTGAAATTTATGAATGCTATGATTAATTTGAATTATTGATTATGTTTATTATATTATTCCTATTATTGAAACTTTCTCTGTTTGAGTTTTAATTTTAATTATGGTCATTTAATTCATCTAGGTGCTATCCAATTATTTATTCAACAGTGTCATTTAAGTTATTTATATGCATCATTCTTTATCTATTTTGACTGTTGCTAACATCTATACCTAAATAATTCAGAATTAAAGATAAAAAACTTAAATATATCAAAAATCAAATTTAATCATACTGATATTTTAGCGATCAATTGCGCTTATTGAATAAATAGTACTCATAGTTTATAATAAGGGATGAAAAAGGATAAATATTTTGAATTATTAGTCAGTATTTATTTTGAATTTAGTTCAGATAGGAATTAAAGTTATATTCTACTTAATCACTTAATACGATATTCTTAATTAAATATACAAAATTTTTTACTTTAAACCTAATTTGGTGTTTATATTTTCTTTTTATTATTATTTATTTTAATAAATCCCTATACATTTTTAAATATTCTATACAAATATGTTGGTGATAGTTGAATTGCAAAAAACTTGTAATATAATAAACTTTTAATAATCAAACCTATTTTTTAGTAAATCGATACATATTATAGAATAAAAATTGATTAATATTATTTTCAATAAGTTACTTTAGAATTATAGCAAATTCCTTCATTAAATAAATGACAAGTATCATTTAAATGTCTTTAAAATTAAACATTTTTCATATAATATGCAACTAATTTAAATAATTAACTTGAAGCTTCACAAATTAAAAAAATATGGAAAATTAATTTATTAGGAATTGCTAGAGTTGAAAAAATTGGTTTAAATAATTAGCCAAATTCTTAAACAAGTTTTTTAAAAAATAAATCATCAAACTAATAACTAAAAAACGATTAATAATACATTTTTTTTAGAACTTGACTATGGTCAAAAGCAAATTATTGTATATCTCTCTAACTTTTATTCAAAATTATCTTAAGTTATAAATTTTTTGTTCCTTTTTAAGTATTTTTGCTATTATTAAAATTATTTATTAATAATTATGATGTATTTTATAGGATTTTTTAAATGCTTAGTATAAATAATTGAAATTGCTGATTTATTCACTATTTAAAAAACTAATGAAATTTTTATTAACATTTTAATTACAAAAAAGGAATGAAAAAATATTTTTTTAAATTACAAAAAAAATAATCAAAAGCAAGATATTTCTTAGAAATAAATAATATAAATTCAATTAAATATTATTGAAAAGAGAATTTAATAAATCAGATGCTAAACTTATAGATCTAATTTATTTGTTTATATATTTATTTTTTATTCAAGACTGATATTAAAATTGGTAAAATTCAGTATAAGAAATAATAACCAAAAAAGTATAAAATATTTGATTTACATACTAATTGCGATTAATTTAATATTTTAAAAGTTTTATCAATCTTATTTTTTAATAAAATAAAGATAAAATTAAATTAATATTATTTCAATTTTTTACCACAAAACATATAGATTATCTAAATTATTTATTTTCTAATATTGAAATTATAACTCTTGATATTTAAAAAATAATTATTTATAGCCATTAAGAAATATATTTACTCTTTGTAGTAGATATCATATTTTGTTAGACTGAGGAATAAATAATAAAATTATTTAACTGAAAAATAATTTCAAAAGTGTTAGATTTTTTGAGAATATTTTTGTTTAATTTAAAAATATTTTTAATCAAAAATAAATAATTATTAAATTAGATTATTTTTATATTTGTAATAATTTTAACCTTTTTTGGAAATATTTGAAAAAAACAGATAGATAATTGATAAAATTAAAGTAATCTAAGTAAAATACTAACTAACCTCTCAAACTGGACGAAATTTTATTCAATTTAAAAATATTAACGGAATACTTTGGCAAACAAACAAAATTGGTTAAGAGTAATGCATATATTTTTAATCAATAGAGAATTTTTTAGAAGATAAGAATTATATATAATGAATGAAAATAAAATTTTCGTGTTTATTAATTAACAAAGATTGATGACAGATACTCATTCACATATATTATTTCAAAATTGCGGGTGATATTATCGTTAATCGATTCGTTTGTGATTTTATTGTTAAGGAATTAGTAAACAACCAAATAAATTCAAAAATAAAAACAAGACAAAACAATTATAATAACTAAAAGAAGAAGAAAATAAATAAATAAATAAATAAATACTTGCCTTTATTTGTTAAATCCACTAAGTAAATTGAACTAGCTTCTTCTCGTAGTCATAGCATTAATAAAGAAAAATAACATACTAAATTAAACTAAGCCATTATTATAACATATAGAGTTTTAAAACCAATTTATTACATAGTAAACTAGAAATATAACTTAATAATGCACCGCAGTTCAACAAAAGGAAGTCACAATTAATTATCCTCACAAAAATAATAAACATCTTCTACTGCTCCTTTAGTTAATTCAGAGGTTGGCTAGCTTATAGGGAAAAAAGCTCAGCTACTTTTCCCTTAATTTGAGTTTGAATAAGAGGGATTTGTTAAAGGAGATATAGAGCAAGCTATAGCAAGTTTTGTGATTAATCTTTAGTCACCATAAAATAAATTTGATTTGGAGTCAACTATGATGAAGATGAGAAAAATAGCTGATGAGTAAGAAAAGAAAATTCAAAAATCTATTAATAAAGATAACTAGTATTCAGAAGAGGATGCCTTTGGATTCACTTCTGCTATGAAATATCAATTTAAAGCCTAATTTGATAACTTAGAAGAGCATAAATGGAATGGCTAATATACTGATAATCACTTATAAAGTGAGAAAATGCAGTTGACCCATAAGCTACCATAGCTTTAAACACACTCCCAATCTTCTCCACAGGTTCAACAAGGTGATTCTAAATTATACGTAACTCCTATGAAATCAGCAGCTCATTCTAGTATCATTAATCCTTTATGTAATTCATCTAGGGTTAATGCATCTGCAGGACCTTCTACTCTTACTGCATAAACAAATAATATTAATTAAATTTAATAATAACAAAGCTAGTAATAGCCTATATAAGTGCAGGGAAGTAACCAAAACACTTTTAGTGGTAATGCTAGCTAATAAACTTCTCAAAATTTCCCAATTTAATACCTACCTCATGGATAATAATATTATTAATATCCTTACTCATATCATCCAAGCAATTAAAATATAGCTCCATATTCACTAACTGCCTAGAAAGAAAACAACATTCCACCAAATATCCACCCTAATTTTCATCATTAATATCACACCAATTATAATTAATTTAATTTTCACCACTTCCCTCCTCAAGGCCATCACCTTTAATAATAATAATAACAATAAAATTTTCATAGCTATAATGAAAATTAAAATCCTATGGCATTTATGAGTGCTCCACCAGGAGGTCCTTCTTACGGTGGCAATCATTCAAAGTTTTTACAAAGAGTGCCTTTAAAAAATAATTAATAACATTTAAAAAATGCAACATAATACCCAAACGAACAAGAATAATTTAAGAAGTAGTAATACGTTTAAAATATTAATAATAACTAATAGCTTGGTAACAAATAACAGGTTTTACAATAACAGCAATCAGCATAATTAGCCTAATAATAATTTTAAATCTCTAATGTTCCGACTCAATAGTAAGAATAGAGCTTTTAATATCCTACACAGCTTGCTCAGCAGTAGTAGCTTCAACAACAATAACCAGATGATATTTAAATAGGTGATTAAGCATAATTATCTCTAAAAAGAATAAACTCACTAGAAAGTGTACAGTAGTAACTCAATTTTGATGTAGTAAAAAATGATGACAGCTTATTAAAATCTACTAAGTTGATAGAGAACAGCTCAGATATCAGATAAAATATGAATAACAGCAACAACTAAAATTGTATTGATGAATTCTTAAGAGAATCAAGGATCAGCTGTGAGGGAGAGGATATCCTTTCAAACAATAAATTATCTCTCTCACCTTCATTATCAATAAAAGATGTGAAAAATGATATCAATGACTTTGAAAGAAGCATAAACTAAGATTCATATCCTTGTGAATTAATTAGTAACCATAGGAATCCCCTTAGTGATTAATCAACAATTATTAACATCAAATCAGAAAATTAACACATAGATAAACTACTCAGATATGACCAATTACATAAAAATTCTAATTTTAATGATTTTATGCACTATGAGAGTAATAGTGATCTCAATTTTATGATGGAAGAAAACCCTATTTAGCATTTAAATTAATGTGATTTTGACAAATACATCGACTGATTTATCGCATTCATTTTAATAACATTTTTTATTTATATAATTAACAATTTCATAACAAAAAGAGCTAAATGTATTTATATTAAGACAAATAATAAAGACTATCAATCAATCAAACAAACAAACAAAATAAACAAATCACAGATAAATCAATTTAGACAAATTCAGAATAGATATGAATAAGAATAAAAGAAATTGTGGTTTGATAAAATACTTTCTTTTATGTATATAATGAATTAAAAAACAAGTAAATAAATAATAAACAAACAATAAATGAATAAATGCACTTAAACATAATTTAGGAATTTATATTATTTGCCTTTGCATATTTCACTTTATATTTTGTATAAAAATTAAATAAATTTTAAATCTATTTTAATAGAATTATTTACATAGTCAATAATCTATCTTCAACCTTTAATTATTCAAGCTATTCTTTATTTTTTAAACAATCAATCTATCTAACACTGCTTAGCACTTCCATGTGTAAAATAAAATAATTTTTGACTCAAAAAAGGCATGAATTATATTTTAAAAAAAAATTCATTAAAGTTATTTTTTAATTGCCTTAATTTAATTTCAGAAAATAGAGTCTAAAATTATGAATAAATAAATATCCCTTAAGCTTTGCTTAAAATATTGAAAGGTGTTTTAACTTATTTCATACTAAAAATTATAATTTGTCATAAAGAAATCACAAGAACTGAATAATTAATAAGAAAATATTTTTAGCAAAAATAGATAACCTAAAAAATTTTCCACTGAATTTACCATCTTTATTGTATTGTATCAATGAAAAATATGATAAATAATAAATCACAAAAAATTGAAGTGTTTCATAATGGGGATTTTTTATTTTATTTTAAAGGTATTTCATTTTAAAATTTGTTTATGATAATGTTTACATTAAAAATGCTTTTAAATAAGTTTTAAGATCTTTTATTTTGATAAATAAAATTATTATAATGGATTAACTACAAACATTACATTTAGCAATTTGGTTATTAAATTTAAAGTATTTGATATTTATTTAAATAAGTTATTTATCAATTATTTTAGAGAGTTTATTTTATGAATAACAAATTATCTGAATCAATTTGATAAAAATTTTTAGATTCAGATTTAAATATAAAATTTTAGTTTTCACTCAAAGGCATTTATAACTCTTCTTCGTTATAATCATCATTTTCAGTATAAGCTTCTTTAATCGATATATTTTCTAAGCTCTGCAATTTTTTTTGATTCGTTTGTTGTTTATCAATAGTTACTTAGAATGGTATTCCAAAAGATTCATTTGTCAAAAGATCTATTAAATTGATAACCAGTTCAAAATCTTATTTGTATTGATTTAAATCCTCGTTATTTTAAAACTCATCTAATGCAAGCTGAAGGAGACTTGTAACTAATGTTTAAAGTACTGGTTAGAGATCAAACATATTTTTTTCACATATTGACTTTGATTTTGAATAATTTTCTTAAGTTATGACATCTATAAACATTCTTATTTTAATTAAAAAATATTTTTTTAAATTGCAAATAAATTCATTCTTGAATGTTAAAAAAAATTTATTTATTGAAATTAAATAATTCTTACTGTGTTTATTTTTTTGTAAGCGGAAGCTAAACTTTCAGGTCATCGTAAATAAAAAGTATATTCATTTCAGTTATTTTTGTAATGATTAAATTTAACAAGTATAAAATTATTTTTTCTTCTTTTGATTAATTTGGCTTATTTAAGATTTATAGATAAACATTTTAAAGCATCAAGCAATGATGTTTGATTGTAATATCTATAAAATATCTGAGCTAACTACCGAATTCATATGCCAAATCGTTGTCTATATGAACTTCTTTGTATATTTAATTTGACAAATAATGGTTAATTATATTCTAGCTTTATTAGTTTGAGCTACAATCTTACAACCAAGGTTCATTAAATAATTCAATAATTTGTATTCTTTCTTTTGGATTTACTTTCAGCATTTTATCAATAAATTACTTACATTCTTTACTAATATGTGGATTTATAAACTCCAGCTTTCTATTTTTTACCATATCTTTTAACTCGTCCATTTTATTTTTACCAGTTGGGAAAAATGGATATCTGCCATTTGTCATCTTATTTACAAATAAAAAAAATGTAAGACTAAATAAATAATATTTTAAATTTACAGCATAAACAATACAGCCAAACGACCAGACATCGCATTATTTATCATATTCTTATGAAAGTAAAACTTCTGGGGCCATTGTCATAGGAGTACCAGCATATGTGTGGCCTAATTCTTGACAAGATTTGGCTAGTCCAAAATCTGCTATCTTACATTCGAAATTTTTATTAATTAAAATGTTTTGCAGCTTCATATCTCTGTGAATTATGTCTAATTCATGTATAGATATGAATCCAACCAAAATTTGGTATGTAAATAATTTTGCAACATCTTCAGGTAAAGTTTTATTTGGAAATCTGCCCAAAAAGCCTTCTAAATCTCCAAATTCACATAACTCTGTTATGATATATATGCTATTTTACTCATTAAAATTATCAATAAATTCTAAGACATGGCAATTTTTTTGAAGAGACTAATGTAATGAGCATTCTTGATCAATCTTATCTATGTATTCTTGATGTTTAATAGCATCTATTTTTTTTATTGCAATTTTTTTATTAGTATGATTATCTCTTCCTGGGTAAACTACAGCAAAAGCTCCTCTTCCTATTTCAACACTACCTTATATGTACCTGTTATCTTTTAAAGTTTTAACTTTTCCCATTTATTTATTTGTTAGTATATTCTGATTTGAAAATATTATTATTGTTTTTCTTAAAATATTAATATTTATAGATAAATTTTGATTATTTGCTTTGATAAATCAAAATCAATTCTGAAAAAAGCCAAAACCTGATGATGCTAATAAAAAACAAACCAAAAAAAGAGACACTATTTTAACTGAATTAAAAAGCTAATATACTAATATCTTCCTTTGATTTATTATGAATATAAATATATTCTAAGTTACCATAAAATCTTTTAAAAGTAATTTATTTTTTCATCAAATTTTCAAAATACTATTTTATATAGATTATTAAACTTATGAAATTTTTAATTATAAATTTTTGACAAAAAGTTAGAAATATTACATATATTTATAAATTTTTTATTTTAAATAGTTGATAACATTAGCTTTAAAGTTTATTAAATTAATTGTATTTTAAAAATTCAATAATTTTGTTGTTATTTAATTAATCATGTTTAGAGAAACATTATAGTCAGGAATAATATCAGTACTTTATAGTTAAGGGTAATAAAAAGTAATATTAAAATAAGATCAATGATAAGTTATGTAGATCCTATATTCTTTTTTTTCTATTTATAAAAGATCAAAACCTTTATAAGTATGGGATTAAAAAAGTAAATTTATTAGTTTATGGATTCTGCGATAATTCAGCGTGATCTTAAATAATAGCATCAGATGGGAAAATAGAAGTTATAAAAGATGAAGAAACAAAAACGCATGTTGTAGAAATAGTAGGATAAAATAGCAGTACAAATTATATAGAAGGGCCTAATATTCATAAGGATGGATTTGGGCTGAAATTAACATGGTTGCATATTTTAGTTAAAAATGTAAGAAGTTTATTAAACGAATTCATTGAAATATAAATTATAAAAATAGCTTAAAAAAGACTTTTCTTTTGTTGTTGAAGTAGTTGATCATAAAAAATAGAAAAGAAGATTTAAATTTAGTAATTGGTTCAAAGATACAAGAGTAAAAAGTACAGTTACAAACATCAAATTAAAAATGTAAGAAGGTTGGAATCACTTTGTTTTCGATATAAAGCATATATGTTTAAAATCTTATGGCACAAATCTGTAAGAGATAGTAAAAATGGTAGTAAATGCAAACTGCAGGCTTAGAAGAATTTATTTTGCTGAAAAACCAGTTCATCTCCATTAAATGAGCTAAATTCCAAATGATTTTAAAGTTTTTATCTAAGGTTAAAACGTAATAAGCATTTAATTTAAAAAGTATTAAAAATGTTTCAAAGTATAATTAAAAATAAAACTTACACACACTGATTCATTTATTTTAATCTTATTTTTAGTAAATAAAAAAGTAGAATGTTTAATTTTTAAAAAATATTTTATAATTTCTATTTTTATAAAAAAATAATAATAAAAAAGATTTAGTTTAGTTTTAGGATTAAAATTAAAAATAGAATATTGTAAATCACAATTTTTAAGGTTAAAATAAACAGAAAAAATTACTTATAATAATAGAGTTATTTAGTTCTTATTTAATACCACATTATTATTAATATTAGAATAAAAATAAATTATTATTATAATTATTAAATATTTTAAAGACATTTAACTCTAGAAGTATTGTTTAATTTATTTTCATTATTCAAATTAAGATTAAAAATAGAATATTTTAATTAGTAATCTTTAAATTATTTATTTTATATTTTTAAAATAATTTTTACTTTATTAATATTTTTGAAATAAATATATAAAGAATGGAAAGTATCAAGAAGAACCTGAAGACGAGCAGGAAGAGGAAGAAGAATAGCCAGCTGATAATAATTGAAATTTATTTTTTCTTCTTCTTAGTTTCTATTGGAAATAATTAATTACTAAAAGAAGATTTTTAACGAATAGATTTTAATAAAAAATAAGTTGACTGATTTTAATTATGATATTATTTACGTATTAGGTGAGGGTATTTGTTTGTTATGATAGAAATAACAATTATAATTATTCAATAGAAAATGAATTTTTATTTATCTATCAAATAGTTTTGTAAAAAGTGATTCTTTAAATTAGCATTAAAAGTGCAATAAATATTGTTATTATTTATCATTTTTAAGACCTTCTAATTATCTATGTTTGATTTTGATTGTTATAAGAGCTCACAGACAAACTAAGTTTATTAATTTTGCTTTACTTTGAAATTCTTTGAAAAATTTAATTTTTTTTGAAAATTTTACAATATAAAACAAAAATTGATCAAATTTTTATAAAAAAATTTATACTAAACAATAATACATTATTATTTGCACAAGAAATATTTTAGGAAGTAGCTAAGATTAATCTTTGTAAAAGATAAACATTCAAAAAAAAAACTAATATTTGGAAACATTATATTAGCCTGATATTTAAAATTTAATAGCAATTAGCTTGATTTGTACTCATATTAAATGGGAGCAGCTGGACCTAAATTATCTAAATCAGAGGTATAATTAGTAGATTAAAAGCGATATTAAAAAGAACCTATAGTCCCATTCGATATTCGTTATGGAGACTAAGTCAAGATATACAAGCAATTAGACTCTGCACAAAGAGTAGCCATTATTTAAAAAGTTTTTGATACATAAATATAATATTAAGTAACAATAGATATATAAAAAGCTTTATCTAAATTAAAACATCCTGGACTGATTTAGTTGCTTAATATTGTAACTAAAAAGAAAGACTAGCTTTGTAGTTAATTCTTCAAAGTAAAGTTTCTATATGATTATGTTGATAATGATTTATAAAAAGATTTGGAATAGCGCCGTCAGTTAGAAAAAGATTTAAAAAGTATTCCTCAAAATTTTTTAACTTCTATTGAAGACTTGAAAGTTAGTAATAGCACATATAAAATTTATTATGAAGAGAGTGAACTGTGGTATATAATGGCTACTGTAATAGCAGTACTTTCATATTTGAAAGAAAGGAATCTTATTCATGGTGACATACGTCCCTTTAACTTATGCCTAACCAAGGACTATGTTTTGAAAGTGATGACAATAAATTCATTTATTCAAACTAATTGGTCTTCTTATATGGAAAAGCTTGAAAAATTAGATACTCAATCAACCTATATTTCACCTATTTAGCTGGGAGCTCTTTAACATAATATACAACGCCCTGTGCATAATGTCCCAAAATCTGATTTATTCTGCTTAGGAGTTATTATTCTCGAGTTATGTCTCCTTGAAAGTGCATAAGATATATATGACTTTACCACTTTTAGCATAGATTTATCAGCTAGAGTTAAAAAACTTAGAGATATCAAAAAATATTCTGAGTCTTTTATAGATTTCTTATTACAGCTACTTGTCTTGAACGAAGAGAAGAGAAAAAATCCAGAAGATTTATATCAAATTATTGCTGAACTTGCAAAATCATGTAATTTTTTTAATAAAATTTAAAATAGCTTGAATTGATGAGCAAAGTTTAAACTCGAATATTAATTAGCTGACAACTCATTTTTAAATAATTAAATAAATTATTGATTTCATTCCCTGAAATTAGACTTTTTAAACGTTTAATTTATCAGCATTTTTTGAATTTGAATTTTATAAATTTTATTTTATTTATTTTGATTCTTTGATAATTTTAAGAATTTAATAAAATATACAATCTAATTTATCAAAAACTTTATTTTTTTCATTTTTTTTAAATCAAATTTATTAATAAAAAGAGTAAATTTCAGTTTCGAATAGAATTTTCTCTCTAGAAAGAGTAGCTTTACTAGTCAATAAATGGAAATAGAAGAATTAGCTCAATGTAAATTTTGATGCAGTTTTAAATTAGCAAAATGCAGCAAGCAACCCAGGTTAATAATAATAGTAATAAAAGGCTCTTGATTTAATTTTAACATAGTAATAGGGATTCGTACTCCCTGAGAAAATATTTGAAAATGATGGTACTGGGTAAGAAAATAAAAATAATGAAACTATTGATGAAATGCCAAATTAAGAAGAAGGTGAAATTATATAAGATTTGGGTTTACTTTCTAAGAATGAAAATAAGGATAACAACAGCAATTCATTTTCGATTCAAAAAAGTGCAAATAATAATTCTCCTAATCATAGACAATCTGAAGACAATAAGAATAATTTATCAAATTTAAGTATTCACCACAATAACAACAATGAGAGTTTGAATAGGATAAGAAAGGATCTAAGTGGAGAATTCAAGAATGTTGAAAACAAAGAAAATATATTTTAAGGAAAGGGTAATCAAAATCATTTATCAAACAATATTTCAGCAACAAATTTATTTGATTAAAACAATCTAAACAATAACTTCTTGCAGTAAGGTGGATTATTTTCAAGAAGCCAAAGCCAGCATTTCCCTAATTAGCAGAATGCTATGAATCAAAACAATAAATTGAATTTTGGAAACAATAATACAAGTAACTTATTATAAAATAATAATAATTTACTAAATAATAATAGCAATTTATTTGGTTAATTTAATAATAACAATAATAACAGTAATATGTTATTTGGATAAAATTAATAAAACTAATTTGGATAATCTCAATTTTCAAATAATCTTAACATGATTCAAGGAGGAGGTAACACAGGTCATTTTGGAGCTAATTTGAATAACCAAAACTAATTTGGAAATAGTAATAATGGACTATTTGGTATGCAGAATTTTAATAGCAATCAAAATAATTAATTTTAACAGTTTTAGAATTAGAATATTAGTAAAAACACTTTTGAACAAAACGTGTTATTATTGAATTAGCTATTATAATATAGAAATATGAATAATCCAAATATGATGTAGGGATAATTAAGCGATTAGCAAATTAATTAGTTGGTTTTGCAATTACAGTAAATGGCTTAATTGTAATAACAATAAAATATGCCAAATAATTAAATGTAGCATATTCCTTAGCTAGATTTTAATTAGTTAAATAAAAGCAATGCTTTATTTGGAAATTTTGGCAACAACAATTCCTAATAGTTAAATATGAGTCCAACTTTCAACAACTAGCCAAACATCAACTTTTAAATGAATAGAGCTGGTGGTTATGGTAATAACAATTAAAATCCGTTATTAGCTTAAAATGCTTCTTTTTATTAAAATAATAATTTTGGCGGAAATAACAATATCTCTAATTTTAACAATAACAATAATCAATTTTCTAACTTGAATTAGTAAAATCAAAATCAACTTTAAGGATAGCTAAACATTTTAAATACTTAATAATCATTTAATCCGTAAAATAATAATAGCAATAATAATAACAATAACATCCTAATGTAAAATAACAATAATAATTTAAGTTAAAATAATATAAATGCTAGTTAAAATTAAAATGGTAATATGTTTAATGTGCTAAATAATTAACCAACAACATTTTCAAACACTAATATTGGAGGTAATAATTAAAATTAAAATCCAACTTCAAACAATATAGCTGGTGGTGGTGGTTAATAATCATAAACTAATATCTTCAGTAGAAACAATAGAAGTATTTTTTGAATAAAAATTAAATAATATAAAATATGTTTAAAATGTAAATTATAATTTTATTAAAAATATTTATTTTTCTTTTTGCTTATAGTTAATAAATTAATTAATATCAATAAATTTATCTTTCAAAAATATGATTTTAATTTTAAACGCACTTTTAACAGGAAATATAAGAGCTTTTAAAGATATTTTTATTAAAAATACTTTATTTTTCACTTATTAACAAAATAATAAAAAAGTCAAATTGTATTTTCAATAAAAAGAAATTAATTCATGATTTAAATTAAATGTTTATCCTAATATTTGTATAAAAGTATCCTCGATTTACAAAAATTGTTACGCAGAATTTAAAACTAAAAATATATCTCACTTAATTGTTTTTTAAAATATTAATTATTTTGCAAGTAGAAAATAGCAATTTAGTAAGTAGTAAATAACAAAGAAATACTTATTTTTAGGTTAAATTACAAAGGTACTGTTAAAAAAAAGGTAATAAAATGGAACATTTTAAAAGGAGAGTTGATAAATACTAAAGTACAACTAATGGCGAGCACAGGTACGGTATTGGAAAATACTTTTTGAAAAAAAAGAAAGTCTATCTAGAAGATAAATTATCTAAACCTTTAGATGCCAGACCAATAATGTAAGAGTATTTGGAAAAATGCAAAGCAGAGGGGTTAGAAATTAACAAACTGGAATTTGGTTTGTTTACTGCTAAGAATGGCTTTTAGTATGAAGGGTTTAGAGCTACTGAGGAGATTAATCCTTCTGATATTCTAATTAAAGTTCCAAGAAAGCTAATTTTAAACACCAGAACTTGCATGTTTAGTGATATTCAAAAGGTTGTCAAAGAAAATTTAAAATTCTTTACTGCAAAAAAAGGAGGATTAGTAGAAGATCATATTATGCTTGTTTACTTATTACGTTAATATTAGTTAGGGTAAGCTTCTCCTTGGTATCATTTGATTAGCAACCTTTCTAGATATATTGACACAGTAGACTTTTGGGAAGATGAGGAATACAAATATTTAGATGATCCCATCTTCAGAGAAAGAATTAGACTTTAAAGAAATTACTTCAACTACATTGCAAAAAACTTAAGGGTATTTTTATTTTACTTTAACATTTTATTAAATGTTTTAAAAAGTGTGTGTTCAAAGCTAATTTTAATTAATAAATTTAATTGATATTAAAACGAGTCTTTTTAATATAGGAAATACTACCTAAGTACCCTGACTTGTTCGAAGAGTAAACTTATTCAGAAGAAAATATTAGATGGATTTACATTCACATATGGAGTAGAAGTTTTGGAGGATCTATGGATTATATTAGTATGGTTCCCATTGTTGAGATGATGAACCATGAAAATACAAATATGTTTTTCAGAATTCACAAAGAAGGAAGCGAAATTGAATAAGTTTAAATTACTGAAGAAGAAAGATTGAACTAAACTTCAACAGAAAACGAAAGCTATATGAGTGAAGATAATATCATGGTTAATGAGTACGACTTTGAAGAATTCGAGGAAATGAAAAACAAAGCTGACCAAAAAATGATCAAAATAGATTAAAATAACCCTAAATTAAGAGATATTAGGCGCTAGTGTCTTGAATTGGAATAAATCATATTAAACGATTTCAATCTAGGAGATGATGTTACAATATTCTTTGCAGGCAAAATTATTGAGAAGATAAGAAAAATTGAATTATCAGCTTTGTAGCCTAAAAAAAAGACTAACAAGGTTCAAGAAGAGATTTCTCGTTTAAATCAATTGTGCCAATTTTTCAAGGAGTTGCTAAAATCTTACCATAAGTAAACAATCAAAGAAAATGAAATCATAAATACCTCTTAGAAGAAAATTTTTGAAAAAGATGCAAAGGAAGCTGAATAGGCTATTCAATAAATAAAAAAATAAAGTTAAGAATTTGAGTAGGTAAAAAAAGATCAAGAAAGTAATTAGGATGCAACAGAAGTAACTTTATAAGAAAGTACTGAGTGCTAATCAAAATAAGGTTAAGAGATAACTACTCCATAAGATTCTGATTAAATAAATAAGGAAGAAATAGTAAATGATAAATAAGTTTCAAATGAAGCATAAGAAGAGGCTTAGAAAGATAATTAAAAAGAGAACTAATAATAATAATAAGATGATGATGATGATGATGATGAAAAAACTAAAGAAGAGAAAGAGCATTTAGCTGATAAAGATGAAGAAAATTAGTAAAAAAAATAAGAAACATGTGAGAAAGAGTGTGATTAAAGCAGCAGCGAAGATGAAGAAGAAGAAGAAAATAAAAAAGAAAAATAGGAAGAGAAAAAACAAGTTGTTGTTTAAGAAAAAGAGTAGATTCTTGAATAAAATTTGAATGAATTAAAGCTAGAATATACAGACAATCCAGATGATTGGAAATAAATTTAATATGATAATTTCCTTTTGATGGCTGATAGCAGGGACAGATTCGAAAAAGGAAGCTAAGTTTACTTTTGTTATAATAGATTAACTAATAGAAGTATGTTAAGCAAATATGGCATGGCTTTGGAATTTAACAAATATGAATTTGTTCATCTCAGATATAAGTATATTCAAGATATAGTTGACTACGCTCCCTATGCTTTAAGCTATATCAAATATTTCGAATTAAATACATACAAGAGATTCAGCATTCCTCATCAAAGATTTAATACTAAAATTATTTCGTTTGCTAAAGCTATGATGTGGGATTTAGAAACATAGAATGTAGAAGCAATATTTAATCCTACTATAAACATTACTCTTGAAATCAAGGGTTTAGAAAAGGTTAATTAAATCTACTAATCATATTTAGATTCGAGAATGTATTCCATGGATGAGAATGAAAGTATGCTAACCAAAGATAACATGAATGGCCATTTATACTTTGCTACTATCTACCGTCTTGAAAGACAGAGAATTATTAAAAATTAACAAAATCTTATTAATATTTTGATATATACTCTCAAATAAATGCTTGAACAAGGAGAAATGGGAAGATAATTCTTTAATAATCCTACACCCTTTGATGAAGATCCCTAAGACCCTGAATTTTTCCATAGAAACAGATATATTCTAAGAAAGTACATCAGGTTATTCCCTGAACAAAACAAACAATTTTGATAAACATTTCAAAAAACTAATTATTTTTAATAAATTGAATAAAATTTGGAAAATTATTTTATATTTATCTCAAAAAGACTTTATATTGTCAGTAAATAAAATTAATTCGAGATTTTTATTAAAACTGCATACATCTAACTGATTAAAAAATTTATTTACAAACATTTGAGTTTGATTTAAGTAAATAAGAAATCTATCTCTTATTCAGTAGTTTGCTTTTGGAAATTTTATTTCAAATTAATTTAATTTTCAAAAATAAATATAAACAAATTGTAGATAAAATATATTTATAAATCTATATTTGGTGGTAAATACTTTTATAACAAGAGTGTTTTTTTACCTTTCTAAACATTAATATTTGGTGAAATAATTGTTGCATTATTTTTAAAATGATATTTTCTGTTGAAATTATTATAATTACCTTACTATTAAATAAAAAGATCCTATTTGAAATTATAAAGAAATTATTATAAATAAAATTAATAAAGATATATTTTTAATTTATAAACACATTATTTTTTTAATATGAAGTTAAGCGGCATACTTTTGTTATATAAAATATAAAATAAATGAGATTACGAATAAAACTTTACAAATTTTTTGAATAATTAAATCATGATTAGCAAATTTTAGATTTATTTAAAATCTAATTTTTATTTAATCAAATTTTTATATTTATTTTTTATTCTTAGCTTTTTCAGGTGAAACTAAATTTAAACATTTTTTTTGCAAGAATTTTTGATATCATTTTTATAAATAATTTTATAGTTTTTTAAATAATAGAATTCATTTTGCTTCAAAATGTTAATGATGCTAAAAACAAAAGGATATAGGGTTTCCTATAGAGATAACTTTAGATCTTGGAGAAAATGGGTAATCAGCATCATTATTGTCATTGTTATCATTTATAGCGTTTTTTTAGTTTTGATCAATAGCAGCTGAAAAGCTGGGTTATTTTTTTAAATTAAGAGATTTTTACTTAGAATTGAAATAATCAGCGCGTAATTAATCACTTCCTCTGGATTTAAAGTTATTAAATAATGGCGATTTCATACATTTAATAATCTTGTCTTAAATGTGAACCACTTAAATTCTTTCAATCTTTTCGTCCTTTTATTTAATATGTTATTTGTAAATAAAAATTGAATTTAAGTTAATTATGATATAATTGAAATTCCTAACATCTTTTGGCTGAATTGAATAATTTATTTTTAGGAATATGATGAACAAATAAATAAATATATCTAGTGGATTTTAATAATTATATATTTAGCTGGAAATGTTTTTTGTTCATTAATTTTTAATGCTGTTAAAAATTGATTATAAATTTATAAATTAATTACTAGCCATTCATGTTAAAGCGCATCTCTGAGCGTGATTCTTTTTTTTGGATCCTTCTCTAACAGTTTTGTCAAAAGATTATGCGCCTCAGATGAAATTTAATTACTTGTGAAATATTTTTCATAATCAGGTTCGCTATGGATGATTAAATCAATAAGTCCTAATTCACTATCGCTTTTAAATTTATTAATAAAAATCAATTAATTAAAATGATAAAATTATTTTTTTCAATTTTAAATTAAACATTTTGCCAAATTATTAAATTACTTTGGATCAATAAAAGGTAATTCACCTGTAAGAAGAGAAAACATTATTACACCTATACTCCAAATATCTATTTTAGGATCGTATCCATCTTTCTCCTCCATAATTGATTCAGGTGCTACAAATTATAGAGTTCCTGTTTTAGTCCACATTTTTCTGTGTTTATTTCTGTACTCTTTTGAAACAGAGAAATCAATCAACTTTACTTTTCTTGTGTTCACATCAAATATAACATTATTATTGCTAAGATCTCTGTGGCAGATTCCTTTTAGATGCATATAATGAAGAGATTTTAATAAGATCCTAGTAATGTATTTAACTTCTTCCTCTATTTTACCAAAGTTAAAATGTATGTATTATTTAAAAATTCAGTTGTAAGCAAAAAAATATTTGTTATTTAGAAAGAATGTAATCAGTAGCAATCACATCAAATCGTATGATTGATTATACTAGAAAAGGGATTTAATTATACTTAAAAATTCTTATATATTTTGAATGGTTGAGAAGTTTTCATAAATTATGTTTACATGTAAATATATGTCTTTTTTTGATATGTTTTGTCAAGCTTTTGCCTTCACAGTATTCCATGACTAATTAGACTTAATGCTTATTTTTATCTATAAAAAAATCTGTCAATTCTACTATATTTTAGTGCTTGAGCATGTTCATTATACGCTATTCTTCGATTATCTTTATATTTTATTAGAACTATAATTTAAAATATTTTGTTTAAATAAATTTTTACATTAAAAAGTTATTCTGTATCTGAAAATTTAACTATCTTAACTGCGTATCTAGCTCTCTAATTTTCATCTTAATTCGCATGCTTTTTGAAACACTCCTTTACTACTGAGTTACCACCCTTCATATTTAAAAAATATTAATTCATCTTATAGCAAATAAAAATTAAAGCTATCTTTTGCATAAAGTCATAAACTATTAAAATATATAAAAAAAACGAAAATTACTTCACCAATTTTACGTCCTAATTCATATATGTCATCAAATTTTCTTGAAAAAGGTTTTGGATCTTATTTCTATTGTTTATTAACTGCATATCTAGAGAGTGAATATTTATCAAACTTCTTTTGCTCACATGAATTTTCTAAAGTAATTCCAATCATACCTATTAACTAACATCTCAGCTGAGAAATATCATTATTCAAATGAAATGGCTTTAACTGTGGAGAGTTGAATGATAAGTCTAGCCTCGATAATTTTTCTTTCCTTTTTGCATAAAAAGAAGACCTGGTGCTTTATATAGTAATTGGAGAGTCTAAATCAAGCAGACTCTAATTAGTGAATTCATTAGCTTTAGGTGTTAAGTTAGCAGATTATGGACTAAAAGTGGAGGAATTTACAGCTTAATTAAAGGAATAGCATAAAGAATTTCCATCCATTATATTCAAATAAAAGAGTAGTAAGTATGTATGCTTTATTTATTGGTTTAAGGATTAAAATATTTTAGAATAAATTTGGAATATTAGTTGAGACTAATTCCTGAAAAAAATTAGTAGGATTTGTTGCTTTTTAACTTAATTTTTATGTAGAATTAATCAAAATGAAAATGCAATCTTTATCTGTATTTATATTTACCAACTTTTGATTTTATTCCAATTAAAAATTAAATGAATTTAGATTACTTTTTCTTTCATAGTAGTATATATCGCTCAAGCATAAATTACTTGGCTATAATCATGTTATTTTTTAATGGTTTGTTATTTTCTTTTTAAATATATTGATCTATTTTTAATCATCTCTAATTGCTTCTAACCTCTTTATCTAAATTTCTTTAGCTATTTCTTATTTATGTTTTATTTAACTTTATGGGTTGAAGATACAACAAATTTAAAATATATTTTATAAGCAACCTTATTGATTTATTTGAATTTTAATGTATTCATAGAAATAATAACTTTTTAAAATATATTTAGGGTAAATTATTTTTAAAAATCCTAAGGCTAAATGCAAATAAAATTTGAAATCTTTTGGAAAAATTTATTTCAGTAGGTAAAATTATGTTTAGTAAAGTATATTTATTTATACTCATATATCTTTTAAACATAAAACTTATATCAACCAATTATGTTTTTGTTAAAAAAATAGTACAAGAGCAAAGAATCAATATAAATAATATGTTATTCGTTTTTTTTTTTCTTTCTTGAATTTTGTATGATTTTTAATCGAATATTTAATTTATTTTTTATTCAAATTTTCTTTTTTTTTTAAGTTAGAACAAATACAACAAATGCTAAATATTTTATGTATTTTATAAAATTTTTCAATAGATTAACTTACATTTTAAATTAAAACTAATAGGCTATTCCTTATTTATTAAATAATTTTTATTGCAGATCAGTTAATTAAGAAAGCCTAATAACAAAATTCATTATTTTTATTACA
Organism: Tetrahymena malaccensis 436; assembly: GCA_000231845.2. Lineage (NCBI taxonomy): Eukaryota > Ciliophora > Oligohymenophorea > Hymenostomatida > Tetrahymenidae > Tetrahymena > Tetrahymena malaccensis. The sequence goes on from JH719967.1 coordinate 47,670, forward strand.
CAACATTATTTTGATTTTATAAATATATGATGAAATATTTGCATAACGATCTTTTAGTCATATCAAATATATTTTCAAAAAAAACTCACTAAATATGATTTTCATAAATAAAATTATGGATATCAAGAGTTAAAATGGTACACAAAATTTGTTAATTAATTTACTATTTTATAAAGGCACACATTTTGTACTAATTTAATTGAGATATAATTATCTCAATGATATAAATTATAATTTTGTTAAAGAGTTAATTATATACATAAATATTTAATAAATTTTTTAAATTTTAAACATTCAACTTTATTTTGAGTGATTGAAAGAAAATATATTTTGTTGATTGTTATTTTTAATAAAATGTTGTTTTAGTACTGTTTTAATATAGCAAGTCATTATTTTTTGTTTTTCTGGTGTCAAAAAATATTTAGGAAGGCTAGCTGGTTATTTGAGTTTATGTTAGTTAATTAGTGATCAATGTCTGATGAGTGTGTATGTATGTATATTCACTCACTACATTTGATATGTTTGAATTTCAGATTTGTTGTTGCATTCAGAGAGAGTTGAGTTGTTCAAATTTTAGTCCTTTCTTATTATTTCAAGAGTATTCTTTTTATAGCATGGAGAGTGTTCATATTTATCTGTCTTTGATAAATCAATTTATGATGATAAATTTGATTTGATTAAATTTTGTTGAGATTTGTATTGAAAAATCTTATGTCTATTTATTTAATCATTTCCTACCTCTTATTCTTCAATATGAAATTAGTTATCACTTGAATCATCTAAGCTTCTATGAAAGCCAAGACTCTCCTTTTTTTAGAGAGAGTTATCGATACTCCTGTTCATGAGACTCTAAAACATATTATATGATTCACGATCAAAAGTTAGTGTTTCTTAGTGCTCATGAATAAATGTACCCTTTTTACTGATTTTTCTTATATTTGAGGAGCTATTCTTTTACATTCTTAAATCTTAAGAAGGCACATCATCTTTGCTTTCATCAGAATCTAATTCTTCTTAATCCTGACTCTCATTCAAATCAACAGAATTTGTAATATCACTATTAATGCTGCGTTCAGGATTTTCTAATTAATTTATAGATTTTTGTAGCTTACCATTTGTGGGGAGATTAAGAATCATTTCACTTTGATAACTTTATGTTTTGTCTTGACATTGATACTCATCACTGCTATTTAGTTTTTTAGATTATTGACGATCTCTTAATTCTTTTAATTAAACATCTACATTTGTATCATATTAGCTTATTTCTTCTTAATCAGGTAATTTAGCGCTTTAACATGCTTTGACATTTTGTTGTTTTTCTTATTATTCAGAATAAGTAATGATATTATCCTAATTACTGCTAACTTTCTTCAACTAAGAACTTTATAAGTGCTATTTAAACTGCATGTCAACAGCTGTTTGCCAATGACTTATCTCATCTTGATTTGTGTAATTTAATTTAGAATCTTAATCAAATTTGTTACTCTTTTTGGATTCAAACTATTCGCTATTATTGATAAAATTTTCAGAAGTATTATTTGCTTTTTTTAATTAGCTTTCATGCTTAGTAATTGAACTATATTCACAGTTATCTCTTTCTTCAGGTACAGAAGACAAATCGTGTGGTTGTTTTATTTTTATTTAAAGCAGTTTTTCATGTTCTATCATAAAATCTTACTCATTTGCATAGTAAGAGTAGAGTTTGGCATATTCATTATTTCTTTCATAGTAATTGAGATATTTAATTGCATATTTAGCAATAGTTTTTTTCTCTATTCTATATGAATCGGCTTTCTTAACAAGATCATTTATTTTAAGATAGAACTCAGATTGAGGATTAGTTAGTTTTTCTTCATCTTGTGTTAACAGAGTAAAGCATTCCATAAAAGAGCAAGGGTCTTCATGAGACATAAACTCTTTTTTAAATACATTTAGAAGAGGAATAAAGAGCTTAATTATTGCAAAAATATCATTTGTAATAATATAGTCCCAAAATCTTGAGCAGATTTTAACAGGGAAGTTGTATAGAAATAGAGTTAAGATCCATTTAGTTAACCAAAATGAATCAGGAATATCATTTTATTCAAAGAAGTCCATTAATTCTTTGCACTATTCCTTGAGAATTTACTTCGCAACAAACTCTAAAAACTTCAAAAGAGGCAATTCATTTTCATAAAGACCCATCAGCATAAAATCAGGATGCTCAGCTAGCACCTTGAACATCCAGAAGGCTTCATCTTCTTTAGACCCATTGATCATTAGTATAAATCCTAAAATAAAGTTCATGCCTTGACAGTAACCCAAGTGGGGATACATGTTACTTATGCTTACTAAGACTCTATATTTTAATAAAATTCATATTTTAAATAAAAGTATGAAAATAAAAAATAATAGACAACTAAATAAATTAAAATATTCACACTAAATAGTTATTCTATCACTCCAAATTGAGCGAGAGTAATTTTATTGCTTGTAAATTTAAACTGTAATATAAAAATTATTTATCAATCTTCCTGGGTATTTTATAAAAGTAAATATTTCCCAGATGTTAATTTAAAGGGATCAATTTATTTATTAATCAAATATTAATAAATACGAAAGGGGTTGACTCAAGAATAAAAAAGATAGAGCTTAACTTTTCTCTATTTTTAATGAAAAGTTTTAATTTAAGAACGAGAGGAATAATTGTAAGCAGGTTTGATTTACTCAAATGATACACCTAATTCATAGATACTTTGCTTTTAACTAGTGCATTAACTTTAACTTACTTAGCTCTTAGACCTAATAGGATACTTTTTTTAATGAACAAGTAATTTGGTTCTAGCGATACTAGAAGATTTTCATTATTTATTAATAACCCACTTACAAAACTATTTTTTTATTTTTTCTTCTTTTTGTCGATTCCTAAGCTAAATTCAAAAAAATAACCTCTTTTAATTCATTAATTCATTCTAAAGGTCCTTCGATTCATATTAATCAATAAATATTTATTTCCCCAAAGCTTATTTTAAGGAAATATTTCAAGCAACAAATTATTTGTTTCGCTTGTTAATAAAAAAATTTTGAAAGCAATTTGCTTGTTAAGATTTGTGAGTATAAATTATATATTGGTTGATTATTTCCTTCCCATAGTTAAATATTTTGTTGATTGTTTTGATTTCAAAGATATTAAATTCTCTCATAAAAGATAAATGTATAAATTGATCTCTAGTAGAAAAATATATTAACAATAATTCCTCTGAGTAGTGTGAATATTATATGATTGTGTTGAAAATAAAATATCTAAATTATTTATATATTACCTTTTTAAAGGCTTAAATCCAATGATTGTATCATTATCCCTCATATTAAATTATTAACACTTTGTTGCGAAATAAGGCTATGAAGGGAAAGTTCTATTGATATCCTTTTCTATTTATACTTCTTCTTTTGATTCAAATTGATTGTATTGCTAATATAGTTTAGACATTTCTGAGAATGCTATAAACTGGTTGCTTATTCTCATGAGATGACTTTTCCATGAATTCCATCTGTACTTAATTGGTGGTCCTTTTTTAATGCATTTCTATAAATCTTCATGCTTGACATTCTGAAACATTTAAATTTAGAATTTTTAAATTAGTGTTTTTCTTAGATCATCCTAATCTATTTATTTTAACCCCTTGTTTTGAGATTTCTTATGTTATTTTATTAAGTTTTCTTATCCCTTTTTCATTATTTATTAGAAATCTTGCATTCTTTAGTGGTAGCTTATAGCGTTTTATTCTTGAGCAGAACCTCCACAAAAATACGCTCCTATCATATTATTCTTGTTAAATGAATTTTCTATATTCACTTTGGACAAAGAACTTGCATCTCTAACTTGAATATCGCTATTATTGTTATCCATTGGTTCTAAAAGTTTAAAAGTAAAAAAATAAATAAAGACAAATATTAAAAATATCAATAACTATCCTAAAGTAATTTAAATAAAGAGGAATAACAAACAACAAAGATAGAAAAAATGATAAATTAATACAATGATCCTCAGTTTTTGTTGAACTTCTTAAGCTTCTTTTCTTTTATTTCACAGAACCTTCTTCACTTATTTAACTTTTAATGCAAATGCTGCCCATCTTCCTCGATTAAATATTTATATAATGCCTTATACTTGTAGAATTGAGCAAGAATAAATTTTGTAAGCAAAAAATCAATTATGAAATTGCTTCTTTTTTATTTGATAGTTTGTTTGTCTAATTATTGGTATTTTGAAATTATTTGTTTTTTATATCTTTATAAAAAGTATTATCCAGCAAAAACTGAATATTACTGTGGAAGGAAGATATTATTTATTTAATTATTTACCTATTAATTGAATTTTTTCTTTCTTTTTTGTTTCTTTTCTATTTTTTTAATCATATATTTCTTATTAACAAATTAATTCCTTTTCAATTCTATGCAAATTATACTTATATCTTTTATAATTCAGAGAGCAATTTAGCATATAAAAACAACTTGGAGAAAAAATTCAATCTACATAAGTAAACTATTCAATAGAATTTTTTATTATTTTGAGGTAAGCTTTGTCTAAAATAAATAAAAGTTTCGTCAAAATTAATTAATTGTTAATAAGATCAACAAATATAGACAAATAACACTTGGTATCAATCAATTCAACTTAAGATTATACCTGATTAGAAAGCCAATAAAAATAAATAAATAATTAAATATTCTCAGCTTCAAACAATATTTATTCTATTTTGTAGAGCGATTAATTATTCTCTTTGCAGACTAAAATATATTTGATTAATTTCATTTTTAATTATTTAAGAGAGATAATTTTATAATATATTTAATTTCAGCCCATCTTAAATTAAGCAAGATAAATTTTAGCAGTTCTGTGAAAATTATTAAAATTTAAAGCAATCATTAGATTTCTCGAAAACTTTTTATTCCTAGCCTTAAAAAATTTATTTGCAAAATCTTATCCGTTTTTTTTAATCAAATTAAATACCACTAACTATTCATCAATAGACAAAAAATAAGCATAATTAATCATTTGTTGATGTAAACATAAAGATTAAGTGATTTATTGATTTAATAAAAAAATTGTATGGTTTTTATTTTAAATTTTATAATGAGTGAAGAATTAATTTGAGAAGGAATAAGATTATTTGATAGAATTAAATAATTGGGTTACTAATATTCATACTGCCTAAATAAATTCCAGATACTTTTTATTTTATTTTCTATTTGATTAAATTTGTAAGTGTGGATTTAAAATTTTAATAATTATCATATTAAAACTATTTCATATAGTATTCAAATAATTATATGAATTAAAAAATAGCAAAATTTGATCATTTACAAATTCATACAAAAAATAATAATAATTAATTGTAATAAGTTAACAATTAAAACAATAAATTATTTCTGATCAAATATAAAAATTATTTTCTAATAATTTTAAATAAAATTTACTAAAATTCAAAAAAGCCTTTTAAATTTTAATATCATCATGATATAATTATATTTATAAAGTATTTATAAGGTTGTTTAAATAAATAGTTGTACAATTTTACAATTTATTAACTGATAAAAAAAATATATTAATGTTAAAGTATTTAGATGGTTGTTTAAATAAAAAGTTTTACAATTTGTTAACTGCTAAAAAAAAATATTAATTAATTCTAATAAATTAACAATAAAAATAACTAAATATTTTGAATAAAATATCAAAATTTTGTTCTAATATTTTTATAATAAATTATATTTTAGTAAAATGTTTTATCTCATTTTAAATTATAAATTTTAATATAGACATGATAAATTTATAATAATAAAGTATTTAGATGGCTGTTTAAATAAAAAGTTATACAATTTTACAATTTATTAACTGCTAAAAAAAATAGATTAATATTAAAGTATTTAAATGGTTGTTTAAATAAAAAGTTTTACAATTTGTTAACTGCTAAAAAAAAATAAAATTTATTAATTAATTAATTCTAATATATTAACAATAAAAATAATCAAATATTTCCAAAAAAATATCAAATATTTTTCCTAATATTTTTATTATATTTTAATAAAATAGTTTATCTGATTTAAATTTTTTGCAGTTTTTAAAATTCCTTTTTAGAAATTAAAAACAATTTTAGTGTTTTTATTATTATTTAATTATTTAATAGACAATATAAAATATTTAATGTTTATTATTTATTCTAAAAAATTTTATAGAAAATTTAAGAGAATTTTTTATATTTAAGCTATTTAAATTATAATAAGAATAGGTTTTAAAATTCTAAAGGGATTTTAATATGTCAAACTTTAAACTTTAATTAACGAATTTATGTTAAATTATTTTCTTGATTTTTATATTGTAGAAAAATTGAACAAAATAAAATATTAATTAGCTATTTTTTTGATGGTAAAAATTGCAAAATTATTATTTTAATTTATTTGGATAGAAATGTTTAAAAATTACATTTACTATTTTAAAATCACTAAATATTAAACTTTTGACCATTTTATTCTAATAGTTAAATCTTGATTATCCTTGATTTTTGCTCCAAATACCTAAAATTTATGTTAATTAAGTTCTTGACTTTAATTTTAGTTATAGTATATTGAAAATTAAATATTCATGTTTAAAAAATTATTTATTTTATCTAAATGGTTTCTAAAGCACTATATGCTGTAAACTTTTATATTTAGATATATAGATGATTTCTAATATATAAACTTTGTATTGTTTTATGCTACCATTTTGAAGTACCTATATTATGTTTATTTTATGTTATATTTTTAATGAAGAAATCATCTATTTTTAAATGAATAATTAAATGAAAGCACACTCAAATACCTACTAATTAAATGATTTTTACAAATATTTTTATGATTCCATATCTGTATTTACAAAGAAAATAAAAGTTTAAAAAGCTGACATAAATTTAGCATCAATTAAGTTGCTAGTGAATGGCTGACTGAGTCCAATTTTGTAAAAAAAATTTTATAGATTATGTAATTTTGTTTTACTTATTTTTATTTAGAATTAATGACTATAAAATATCAAATCTAGAAAAGATATTTATTTATTTATTTCTTCTTTTTTTATTTGATAAATTATTATATCGTTATCAAAAAGTAAATCTTAAAATTAAGAAACAAGATAAACGAATACATTTAATAGATATCATTTGCTTTTTTTCAAATTAATTAACAATCTCATAATTAAGTTAAAAGAAAAACAAAAATAAAATATATAATTTTCTATTATTTTATTTTCCATTTTCAAATAAGTTCGCATCATTTTTTATCGGAAGGGTGGGAGCAAATATTTTTTTTATGATTTCTACTCAAGGAACATCTAGCACTTGGCACAAATATTAATTTAATTAGCGCATTTTCTTAATAAAATTAAATCATAAGCTCGATATTTTTAAATTATGTCTTATCAAATTTTCTTAAATTTTGATTGATTTTGATAAGTAGCTATCAAACTATAATTGAGATGAAAAAAATTTTGATAACATAGAGGATAGAGATAAATAATTAAATCAAGCACAAAGTCTGTAAAGAATTTAAGTTAGAATATAGAAAATTAACAAAATAGAGGAAGAAGATAGTTATTTTTAACTGGCAATTAGCTTGTGTCGCTTGTTTGCGCAAGATCACTATGGATGCAAGCTTAATTAATAATTGATCATGATATTTTTTTTCAAGCTGAATAGGCACATATGATACTCACTCAGAAATAGATATGTTAGATATTATAAATGCTAATAGGATGATTTAATTAAATCTATTAATCACATGATTAATTACAAATATATTTAATGAGATATTATATCTGAATAACTATTCTAATCTATCTTAACCTCTTTAGAGGCTAGATTTAATTGATCTAATTACATTCGATGAATGTAATTCTGTAATACAGCATGATCCAATATAGCTGTTGATCATCCAATCTCCTCATTACTGATTTGAGAGCATCTAAAATTTGATACGATTATCAATTTCAATCTATTTTTTTAGATATTTATCATCATATTCCTTCTTTCATCTTTCATTATTTCTCATTCCTGTTTGCAGATAATATCTACCTCTTAATTGAAATATACTAGCAAAAACCTTTTATTTATTCATTTTATATCAGCTATTCAAATAATCACCACTTTAAAGACAATTTCATCAGATTTTTCAAAAAATTTATAGCCCAAATTTTGAATTTTTAATTTATAATAAATACAATTATTCTAAAATTTTTCTAATCCCCTATGAGTTAATCGTAATTAACTAATCTGCATTTATTTTATTCAAACAAATTTTTTTATGAAAACAATTTTAATTTTGCTATCGCCATTTTTTTAAGCAATTTACATAAATTCAAAAATCAACCAAACAAAAAAATGCTAAAAAAATTTCTAGTAAATAGTTTAAGATAATATTAATATCTTTTTAAAAGATATATTATTTACTCAAAGTGGACTAGACTCTTCCTTTATTAGCTTGCGTGTGGCAAATAATAAACTTTTATATCAGCTTAACTGAAATATCCTCTAAAGAGGAAAACATCAATCAATATATCAAATAAAGTTAAGCAATAAAATAGAGAGTAAAAGTATCTTATTTATTTTGTTGATCTTTTGATAAATAGGCTTATTAAAAAAATAATTTTTGCTTACTTAATAACATAGACATCATCCTGTTATTGTTTTAAAAAAGACTAGCTTTTTATTGATTTAAATTTTAGAAATGTATTTCTTTTATAGAAAGATTAATTTTCTCCAAGGATAATTCAATTACCACAGCAGATATAATTGTATTTGATAAATAAAACACTGCTAGTCTCTCAAAGGAAAATAAAAAAAAAACAAAATTTAAATATTGATAGGGAAATTTAGATGATTAGTGATTTGGTTGTGAATGTCTTTTTTTTATTTTATTGCTATTAATATACAAAATAAGTTCTTCTATTAAGAAAATAAAAATTAGGATGGTTTCTTATTTTGTTATTTTGGGAATATGTGGCTTGCTTTGTTGTTAATTAAAAATATTTATTAGAAATACACTAACCCAGAAGAGTTTTAGAAAATTGCAAGTAATTTAGAAAGAAAACTATGATCTTCTTGATTAGATTAGTTAATTAAACAAATTTCAGATTATTATCAACTTTAGTGTATAAATGATCAAATAAAAGTATTTTAGGAAACAAAGATAGTTTAAAATCATATTATTTTTGGAGGAGAGTAACTTTTATTTTTGTTTTAGTTAAGGAGATAAATAGTTACTTGCTTTCTGCTGTAGTAGTGATAGAGACTTTATACTAATTTATACCATATTTTAGGGGATGTGGGGATTGTATTGTATTATTTAGTTATTTGCTTTTCATGAATGATAGAATGAACTAATGATAAATTGTACGTACTTAGCAAACTTAATAAATTGACCTAAATATTGATTATATTCTGAAATAGTTTCTTATCAAATTATTAGTGAGAATCTTTAACTACTTTAAATGATTTAGAAAAATAATAATAATTTAATAAATAAATCGTTTATTTGTTTTTAACTTTAATAAATTGAAAGAGATCACTCTAAAAAACAGTATCTTGATTGAAAAAGCTACAATGGCCAGCTGTTTAATAAGCAGAATAAGTAACACTTTTATTAATTATTCATCAATTTAACTCCGATAAAAACGTCTCTGGCCAAGACTTTAAGATATTTTTGGCTGGAATAAGAAGATTTAGCAGTTGACATGCTGCTGCTAAGCTCATAAAATTAGATGAAAATTTTTTTGCTAAATAAATTTTATCTCTATCAACTAAACACTCCTTTATAATTTATCATTATTTCATTAGGAAAGGAAAATATCAATAAAGTAATGAAAAAAACTAAATTGGACCGAGGAGAAATCAACTTGTATGAGGAAGTCTACTACGACTCTGATTCTGAATCTCATAAGGAAAAGAACTAATCTAATGCTAATCAATAAAGTGATAGTCATTAATTAGTAGCATCTTGTGATAATTAATAAAATAATTAAATCTACCAAGATAGCCCTAAATCTCTAAAGCTAAAAGCAAGCTCCAAAAGTGTTCACAGTGGCAAAAACTCTGGTTCAGATCCCCTGATTTCAAAAAATCGCAAGAAAAACACCAAAAAAAGCAAAGATGTCCCCCTGATAAAGGCAATTTGCAAAAAATATAATGAAAAACAGAAAAAGAAATCAAAATAATAGAAGTGGGGTGAATGCTTTGTAGATGTAAAAGATGATCATGATCATCATGATGGTAAATAATCTAAACCAGAATCTTTTTCAATACAATGACCAAATATTTTATTAAAAAAAGAGATGGAAGCTGAAGAAAACATCGAGATTAAGCAATCAGACTTAAAAACTGTGATGGATAGATTCAAATAGTATTCAAATGAGATGTTCGATTCTGAATTCTTTGAAGAAGTTGCCCAACTTGCGAACAGCTGTATTTTTGAAAAAAAATATACTATCGTCAAAAAAGATATAAAGTAGTTTACTGCATTTCTACTTTACACCTCAATATGCAAAATGAGTCACATTAGCGACTACTTCAATAACCCCTTTTCCAAAAATTTAAATATAATTTCTAGAGAATTATTTTTTTTTATCTCTTCTTGTCTTAGTTCTAAAAACTAAAATCTCCATGAACTCTCTAATTTACTAGAAAAAAAAATAATCCCAGATGAAATTGAGTATTCTTTTTTACATGAAAATTCATCCTAATCTAAACAGTCTATATAAAATCCTCAATTAATTTAATCAAACTATTTGGATTTTTTCAGCGATTACATGTTTGATTTTTATAACAAAGTAATATTAATCAATCCATCCTACTATGAAAAAGACACCTTTTTACAGCCAAATTAATGTTTTAGCAGCATAAACATCCACCAAAAAAAGGTAAACAAGGTTAGTTTTAAGCATTTAAGGGATTAAATCCTATAAAAAAAGACGATATTCAATCATTCAGCTTCCGTGTTGAAATCCACTGAAAATTCCATTCCCGATTTACTCTATAATCAGTAAATCAATAAATCTGAAAAATAAATAGAGATTGAAGACAAAAATGATTCCTTTGAAGATAAAAAATAATATAGCTTCAACTATAACCCTAAAACTCTTTAGCTCATATCCATTCAATAAGTAGAATTAAATTCATAAGTAACTTACAATGGTAAACTCCACTCGAAATCTAAATAGAATAAATAAATTTCCTCTTAAGTGGTATATTAAATTGACAGCTCTAACCCAAATGCAAACATCATGTAAAAATTAATCTTCGAAGATAATGACGATCCACTAAATTCTTAACTACTCAAGTATATTCAATTTTTTAATTAATTAACAAAATTGTCTTTGGATTTATTTAATTTATTATTTCCCACCCTCCTAACTAATACTGTCGCACAAATTAAAATAAATCTTATTAATTATTAATAAAATTCACAGAGTTTGAATAATCCCATATTTATTTAATTCTCATGAAAAATTAAAAAAATCTTTTACTTTAAATAATTTACCAACAATAATCTATTTTCAACTAACTTATTTATCAATTATTTGAATAAAAAATAGAATTTACAACAAATACAGACCTTTGGCAAATATCAAATTAGATGAAATGGAATCCTTATAGCTAAGAGCATACTCTGAAGTAGTGTTTTCAATGTGCATTTAGACCTTCTAAAAGGCTATTTTGAGAACATTAGAATAAGAAACCCTTTAAAAGATAGATAATTTTATCTAGTTGGAAAGAATGTTCTTAGATTTCTAATATCTACTCATCGAAAGTATTTAGCCAAATAAATAATGGAATCATCCTTCAATTGAAATTATAGTTAAAAGACATTCACTGTAAAAGAAAAAGCACTGCAACTTTTGCATAGTTTGTAAATACTATCATATGATTGAATTAGAGAGAAACTACATTAAGAAATTTTCATATTAAACACCCGATTAACTTCCTGTGCATGCTAAGAAAACTAAATATGAATGTTTAGCTTGTTCCAATTATTATAAAAGAAATATTTCTTTATGCGTAGAACAGTGCGATAAAGAGTTCCATAGTAATCCAAGCAAATTCTTGATAGGAAAATCAATAAAAAAAAAATATAACTTAAATAATGTACTTAACAAAATGGATTAAATAGAAATGGGTTAAACTATAGAGTAGCTAGACAAAACTGAAAAAGTTTTAGAAGAGGTAATAAGTAAAATTTCTCATGACAGAATAATTGCTCTTGACTGCGTAAGCAGCCTGCTCTAAACTGATAAAAAAGGCAAAAAAGCCCAAAAATATTAGGAATAATAAGAATAAGAAGTTGAATATAATAATTAATTCTTCCCAAATGACATTATTGAATAAGTTGTATTAAGATATCCAAATAACCAAAATGAATCCGAAATTTAGGAAGAAAAAGTTAAGAATCAAGATGAAAAAATCTAAGTCAAAAAAGAAGATTCTGATACTAATGAAAGTTTGAAAAATGAAAATGTTAAGAAATAATAACCAAATCGCAAAAGAGCTAAGGCTTAAAAACCACAAAAATAATTTGTTGTCAAATAAGAAAGCCAAGATTGAAAAATAATTAACTACAATTATTTTGCAGAGTATTGAGAGAAATTCAGCAACCTATTTTTAATATAAAACTTATAGTCAAAAGTGTTAATGAACGAAGGAAGAAGCAAAATAAGTTTAAAATATTTGAAAACTCAAAAATGAATTAATACTCTGAACAATAAATTTCCTTTAAAAAAAATAAATTTATTGTAAATTATAAAATTTTTTTTATTGAACAACATTCTTTCTATATTGTAGCTGATTTTTTGAATAAAAACCATTTTATCTTTTTTATTTTTTTATTTTAACATTAAATAATTTTTTATATTTTTTAACTTTTTTAAATTTATTTTATTTTTCAAAATTAAAAACTTAAAAAATATCTATCTATCTATCTATCTATCTATCTATCTATCTATCTATCTATCTATCTATCTATCTATCTATCTATCTATCTATCTATCTCTTTCAATAAACATGAACAAAACTGATAAGAAATTTATTTGTTTAATTTTGAACAAATAAATAAATATTCAAAGCTATTAATTAAAGAATAATTTTAATAAAACATTGTTTAAAATTATTAAGATTGTATTTAATAAACATTTTAACAATTAAATTTAATAAACATTTAAAAAATTAAATTAATATTTTACTAGTTAAGTCATATTAATATTTTAATAAATAAATTAGATAAATATTTTAATAATTATAACTAAGAATTAATTAATTTACAACAAATAAATATCTAAATAAAATTAAAAAAGATATTAAAATCTCTTAATATACAATCAATACTCTTAATTGTCTTTAATTTCCCCAATAATAGCAAATATTTTTTCATCCTCATCTTCAGTCACTGGTGTTATATTATATTATGGACTTATAACTGCATGCTCATTATTAAAAGCTTTTTTATTATCAATTTCAGTTTCATCATTTTATCCAAACAGTGTTTTTATGTGTGACTGCTAATAATTGTATACATTTCTATCTTAATCTTGGAAGTATAAGGACTAGGTTTCATAGTTTAATTCATGACTATTATAATTATATCCTGAGTAATTATTATTAGTATGCTAAAATAGTTAATTTTGAGTTTACTGATAATCGTTAATTAGCTAGCTCTAACCTTGTGTATTCATTAAATATTCTTCCCAATGAGAAACTTATTAATTAGAGTTTTAGTAAAAGGTATTCTAATTAGTTTTATTATAAGAAAGATCTTCTGAAAAGCACAAACGCTAATAATTAGTCGGAGTCATAATATCTTCTTAATTTGCATTTGATGTTAATTATGGCAAAGGAGTGCTAGGATATTAATATTAATTCTGTTGATTTTAGCTTTATATACTTTCAATTTTTTAACATTCATTTTAGGAGGCTTAAAATATACTTTAAAAACTTGCTTATTTCTATTTATTTTAAAGCTTTTCAGTAACTTTTCTTTATTTTCTCTTTGGCTACCTTTGTTATTTATATTACTCTTAATGAGTAGATTCATAAACAGATTTTAAGTTACTATTTAATTATTCTTAATTTTTATTAACTTCTTAGCTGTAATAACTATTGTTATTTTAAGCCATTAATAATATTTAATCACTTTAACATATGCTTTTATTTTAAAGAATGATCTAATTAGGTTCTAAAAAATCACTTTTTCCCTATAATTATTGAGAGGCAATCTAATTTATTTGATTATTTTTTTGTGATTGAGGAAAAAAGTTTTATTAATTTTATTGAATATTTAGCTGACTTGGTTAGTATTGGCTTATAAATTTCTATTAATTTAATTGTAAAAAGCTTTGACTAGGTTATTTATAATATTGATGCAAGCCTTGAAAACTCATTTGACCTAATTATTCTTAATTTGCAAAATTAGTTTGACCTAATTCTTAAATATTTCTAATCTAAAAATTATTCTCTAAAAATTAACTAACCTTCATTTATTAATTAGCAAATTCTTGCTTTTAAAATAAAACGTTCACAAGATTTTAAGTGTTTTATAAAGGAAATTGTTTTTAATAATTTAATTGCTATTATTACTCGTATAAATTACTATTGATGTTTAACTTTTCCATTTTTGGAATCAAAACATCGCCATTTAATTCAGAATTTAACTGCTAAGTTGCTGTATTATTTTAGTTATTTAGTTAAAAATCTAAAAATTCATTTTCATTTTTTCTAATTTTTTTTTGTTACAAAATTGTTGATCTTTCTGGTGAAGCTTCATCCATTTATTAACTTTTCTGTTTCTGATGATCTACTTTATTACTCATTTAACTTTTATCTGAAGTTTACTATATTAGCTAACTCTTTTATCTAGTTATAACGTTACTAGATGATGTATTCTTGATGGATGAAGTTGAATCTTAAAGATTTTCATATTAGGTTATGCTTGAATTTTCTTTTCTTTTAAAACGCTTTATAACTTACTCTTCTTCAAAGTCGCTTACTGTTTCTTCGTCTTCATTTTATTTTTTTTATTTTTTTAAGGTCTTTTTTTATTTATTTTAAGGTTTTTGTTTTTTATTTTTGTTTTAGCTTATTTAATTTTGCTCATTGTAAATTATTTAATCTCTTTTAATATTCTCTTGGTCATGGAGTTACTTTAAATGTTATTCTTTTTTCAAAATATTAATGCTAGTTTCTTCATTTTTAGATATTTTTTATTTTTCTTTTTGATCTGTAAATTTATTAATAGGTCTATTATTAAGCAGCTTTTAAGAGATAAAAAAAATATTTTTATTAAAAAACTTTTTAGTAGAAATTAAATTTACTTAGATTTTGTTAAAATTCGTTTTATTGAGAAACTATTGTTTAAAAGGAAGAAAATTGCATGGTAAAACTATAAAATTGTAAGAAAGCTCTTCCGCAAAAGAATCAAAAGGGAAATATGTGCCATCAACTTAATTTTAGTTTGAAAACATTGTACGATTCAAACCTAATCCCTTTAAAATAATATTTTCCCTACAAAAATTATTGTATTTAAGGAGCAGAGGATTTCTTATTTGGCTAGGAACTAGAGATAATTATTTAAGCTGTTATCCATCTTATTTAAGCTCTGCGCTACTAGCTACTTTTTATTTTATATAAGATGACTTGTTTATAGATTGTGACATAGGAAGTAAGCAGCTTTAGTTCTTAGGTTTTTTTGAGAACAAGAGTGTGGCCTTTATTGTTTGTCTCTTAATTAATTCTTAATTTATTTTTTTATTAGAAATTAATATTAATTAAATATTGTTTGATCAACTTTTTTAAACAGATACTTTAAGAGCTATTTCAATTTTTAATTAATTTCTCCTTTTTAATTAAATTAAGGTATCTTCTGGTATCTAAATTCAAAAGTGCATATAGTAATTATTTTAATTGTATCTTTGATTTTTGAGGTATTTTTTGAAAATTAATCATATAAGAGAGAGAGACAATCATTTTATTATTTTATATAAGTTGATTATATTTTTTATTAAAAAAATATTGTCATCATTTTAATATTTTAAAAATTAAATCTTAACAAAATATTTTTTAAGAAAGTTAAAGTAATTAAAAAATTAAAAATATCTCAAGAAGTTTGAAAAGAAATAAAATAAATGAAAGTATTTCGTGAGTAAATTCTTAAAAATTACAAAACAAAGAAAACCTTAAATAATATAAAATTGAATAAGTAACTTTTAAAACATATTTTATATATTCAGAGAATTTGCTTATTAGTTAATGCATTTTGATCAGTAAATTTGATATTATTTTCCACAATTTTAAATATGAAAAAGTTGAAATAAAATAAGAAAATAATTTAAAAATTTAACTATTAAATTTGATAAATTTATTTTTCATAGAAATACATAATTATAATTTATTTATTAAATATATTATTTAACCAATTCAGCTTTCTTCATAAGATTTACATTTATTTCTTAATTTTTAAATTCAAAATAATTCGATAATTATTGAAAATTCTTATTACTTTTCTTAATTTTCTAATCTTATTTACACATGAATATCTATTAATTTACTATTTTTTTAAATTTTTTCATTAAAATTCGCCAAAAATAATTAAGATATTTATTAAGTTGAAATGACTTTTGATTTTACTAAGACACAAGAACGCACTTATTATTTATTATTGAGACTCTTGTAAAAAAAGAAAGATATTTATTTTTTGATTTAAAGATAAATAATGAAAATAGAAGATATTTTAGTATAATTTTAATTAAAAATGTGGTCTTTTGTTATGATTATAATTTTATGAACTTTATTTAGGTGATCAAGGAGAACAATGTTGTTATTTTTACATTCTTTTTTTTCAAATTTGACTTCTTTTTTAAATATTTTCTGATAAATTATTTGCATTTGAAATCTTTCTTTATTTGTACAATAACTTTGCATCGCGCTTACTTAAGAAAAGTTATTCTGGATTTTTTATATTCATCTATTGAATTTCCTTATCAAATAATTCCTCATCACTGTCTTCTTCAATTTTTTCCATGCGATTCCATTATCCTGAAGTTTCGAATTATTATTTCTAAGTACGCTTAGGATTTGGTCTTTTCTTCTAGATGCAATGATTTGGATGGTTATTTGAATTTTATCTATTTTAAGCTCTCTATGGTTTATTACTTTAGCTTTTAATTTGATTATTTTAATGATGATGTTAATTATGCTGCTACTATTACTACTACAGTTAATTGTAATTTTAATTCTAATTTTTTTTATGGGCATGGTGGTGAGCTTGCCTATCTTAATTTGTATCCTCTTCTCCTTTCTTGTTAGATATTGAATTCGAAGTTGAGTTCATTTAATTTGATTTTTCATACTTAGAGTTTTTAGGTGATTCATTATCACTCGAGATATGATTATAACTGGAGATATTGCTTGAAGTATCATTTATCTTTTTGTTTTACATATTCTGATTAGTATCTGAGCTATAGTAACTAAAATAATCATCTTGATCATCTACATCGAGTAACTTAGATTGCATTTAAGATTCATCTTTACTCTCATCACAATTCTCACCATTTTGTTGCTCTTAATATATTTAAGTTTTAGAAAGGGATGCTCTATTTTTTATAGCATCAAGTATTCTCTTATCACTTAAAAAAATAATCATAGTGAAAAATCCTTGAGAGCAAGTCAAAACTAAGGAGATATCTGTTAGGAATGTATTTCCTTCTCCACCAAAAGTTATGATTGTCCTATTTATAGTGCCAGCCAACCAACAAATTATCCAAAGACAGGGGTAATACAAAAACCTTCTAATAACAAAGTATGTTTCTGTATTAGCAATATCTAGATCTTTTAGCATTTTCATTGTCCTCAAAATCAGAATAAAATTTAAGAAAATACAAACCCATAAAGGGAAGTAAAATAAACCCCAAACTTGTAACAGCTCAGCTACTTTTCCTAAATTATCGGTAATCCAGCAGACACCATTAGCCCTCCCAAAAGATCTAGTTATAAAAGGAATAATGCTTAGCACTAAAGGAATAACAAACCCTAAAAATATAAATATTTTCTCTCTCTTTGCCATGTTCTTAATCTTATTTTTCACTGTATCGTGAATTGTCAATGAAAGAATTGTTATCCATATCAGCATACACTCAGAAGTGTAATTAGAGATAAATGCCTAAATCATGCATAATGGAGTCATATCATCATTATCATATGAGTTATTTATATCTAAAATAAACTCAAAAAACGCTTAAATACAATAAATCGTATTCGACATTCCTACGTACATAATCATTTTATTACCAAAAGTCTTCAATTCTGGAAGTCTGTAATAGCATAATATTATGATCGTTCCGCCAATAATAGATATTGAGCAAGATATCATTCCAAATATATTAATTAGATATAAACTCATCGCTAATCTCAAACTAAATATTCTTATTGCTCAATATGAAAGCAGAGTATGTGAGTCTGTTTGTTCCCTACTGTTGATTGATTGCTTAATATATTGCTAGTAAACTGAAGCGCTTATTTTGTTTTTGCTTAGTTGTTTCTTTATAAAATAAATGCAAGGGAAAGTATTTGCTTCAATTAGCTTACTTGCTTGTAAAATTATTAAGACTGTGAAATTACTAATTTCTCTACAAATTTGTTTTATGTTTTTAATTCCAACCACACTCTTAATATCAATTAATATATTTACTTGTTAATTTATGTATCTGTTTTAAATATCTTTATTTGTTCCTTAGACAAAGAATATATACGATCCAAATGATTGATTGAGCCTTTATTTTCCTAATTCTTATTTAAATTGCTTTTCAATTTTCATCTTTATTAAGATTTACTTTCTTCACAAAAATTCATTACTGATTAGAGCTGAAGCAAAACTATCTTTTCGGCTCAGCAATCAAAAAACAATCCTTTTTGATTTATTAATTTGTTTGTTTGTTTATTTTTTTTTACAACCTTAAGTGATGAATTGAAGTAAATATTACGAAATTTGTTTATACTTCAATTGCTTACTACTATTTCCACTTTAAAAATAAATAACTCACAAAATAAATATAGTAGATATGGGAAATAATAAAGATTTTTTCCCTCTTAAAATTGATATATTTCATAATTTCTAAAATCAAAATTTTTGAGTAGAAGATAAAATTAACTCCCACATAATAGGGTTAAGCATAAAGATTATACTTCTTTCGATATGTATAAATCTCTAAGTATGATTCTAAAATTAAAAAATTATATATATAAAGGTATATTTGTAATTCTTACTAATTGATGAAAAAGCTAAGCTATTAAAAAATACTAATGTTTTTAAGAAAATTAATAAAAAAACTAAAAGATTTGCTGCATTTCTAATTAATAATTTTTTTTCTTGTATAAAAGAATAACTTGATCAAATTTATGGACATACTTTTTGGGGTAATATTGGATTTATAATTAATTGTAAGAAAATTTCTCAACCACTTTGAATTGTCAAAAATTTTGAACATAGTTTTTTAATATTTTAGATTATTTCTTTTACAAAATTAATTTTAGAAAAACTCAACAATGAAAAATTTTGAAAATAGAAAAATTAAACAAATAATTTATTTTGCAACTATTTATAAAAATTTTAAATATTTATCACTTTTTTAATTTTTTAAGTATATTTTTGGCAGGATTCGTATCACTTGCTGCAGTTGCTTTTCTTCTTCCTCTTCTACCTTTTGTTACAACAACTTCTTCTTCTTCTTAATCTTCACCTTTTTCCTCTACTTGCATATCTGTTTCTTTATTCTCTTTGTCCTATGATTCTTCTTCCTTTTCAGCTGCAATTTTGTTGTCAATACTATCTTCATTCTTTATTTCCTTTATGAGCTATTCATTTTCTGAACCCTTCTTTTTAGCAACATTGAATGTAGCAATATCATCATCACTCTCACTACATTGTTTTAGATTTTTATCATCATCCTCTATTATTCTACTTAACTCTCCAGTTGCTGTTGTTGATTCAGATGCCTCTCCTTTAGTTAATTCCTCTCTTATTTTTTCTTCTTCTTCTTCATTTATTTCTTTATCATCTTATGAATCTTCACCATCTGCTTCTTCTTCGTTTTGTGCTTCTGGTTTTAAGAAAATATTTCCTTCATCAAAAGCATTATCAATAGCACTTTCACTCTCTTCCTATTAATCTTTCTTTTCTCCCTTAATTGTTCTCTTAACAAATGTAATGTATTTTTCCATAGTATCTACATAATCAGGAGTAAATTCTTTTAATTAATTTAATTAATTTTCATCTTCCTTAAAGCTGGTACATTAATTATCTCCCTTAAATTCAAAAAGTTATTTCAATTTATCGTTATTATATTGTTTAACAATCATTTTTTCATCTACAACATTTTAACTTAAGTCTTCTTTTAAAAACTATCTCTGTAGCACTTTTTCTTCCATAGTTCCACAAGCAACTAATCTATAAATATGTACAGGTTTTGTTTATCCATCTCTCCAAATTCTACCCATAACCTTATTTGATAAGATTAAATATTTATATATATTTCTACTAATTTAAAGTTCAAAATTGATATAAAAATAGCCTAAAACTGATTAAAGCTTGATAGAATTCCCATATTGTATAAAAATATTCAAAATTACAACAAAATGAAAAGCATCGAAATTGTTATTTGATAAATTATAAAAAATTAAAAAAATTTTGCATTCATATCAATTTAATTTTCCTAAAATTAATGAGGATTATTACTTGTAAATCATTTGAAGGATTCCAGTTTGCCTCCATTAAAACCATTCTGTTTGCTGCAGAAAGATTTAAACCTGTACCACCTGCACTACCACAAAGCAAGAAAACTTTGATATCGTTTGTTGGGTCTTAGAATCTATAATTTATAAATATTTAAATTAAATGAAAAAAAAATCAAGAAAATAAATTCAAACCTATCAATTAATTCTTATCTTTTTTGTGCATTCACTGAACCATCAAGACGAACAAATTTTAATTCTTTTTATTTAATCATAGTCTAAAGCACATCAAGAGTTTAGGTCCAGTAAGATACTATGATAATTCTCTCAGTTGATTTTTAGGCTATTTCTATTTGTTTCATTTAATCTAGTAAATCAGAAATAAATTTAAACTTGAAAGAGGCTTCCCAATCATCAAGCTAATAATCTTAAGGGAAGAATTATTTAAACTCTTAAGATGTTTGCTATTATTGAAATAAATAAATTTTAGTTTATTTAATATATTAATATTTATTTTATTTACATTGCCTACATCAGTGTATATAAGCTAAGGGTGATTTAGGAGCTTTCTCATTATAGTTAGAAGACCAAAAGCACCTTCACCAGTATCTAATTCACTTTTATTGTATCTGGCCATAATCATCTTCTTATAAAGCATGTTTTAAAGTGGTGTGAGCTTCAAAAAGATAAAATATTCAGAACGAGGAGGTAACAGCTTTTCCAAAATATCAGCTTTTCTTCTTAAAACGAATCTACTAATTATATGGGTGAGTTCTTTACTTCTAACGGCAGCCTTTTCAACGGTATCTGGAGAAGCATCGCTTTTTAAAGCTGCCAAAATAGGATCTGAGAAAACAAACTTAAACTACTTTTCGTTCTCAAAGATATTCGGGTTAACAAACCTTTAGTAAAATTAAATTAATTTCATAAAAAACGATATACAAAACAAACATACTTAACACAAGAGTAGAATTCATCCAATGAATTCTAAAGTGGTGTACCAGTTAGTATAATACGTCTATTGCATTTTATGGAATTAAAAGATCTAAATGTTTTAATGTTCATGTTTTTGAGTCTGTGACCTTCATCAAAGATTAAGAGATCACAAGCATTAGATAATGTTTCTACGTGCATTCTAAATTATTCATAGGAAATCAACAGCATTTTGGCTTATCCAGAAGCGAATTCTTTGCAAATTCTGATTACCTAATTTTTTATTCAACAGTTGAATTTAATCACAAATTGTTAACTTAAACATTTTATACAGTTTCTCTTTTGCCTAAAGCTATTTTCGGAATTAAGCGTGCATCACCTAGCCATTTTTTAACTTCTTTGTTCCAGCTTCCTAAAAGACTTACTGGTGCTACTACTACAACCTTTCTAATTAAAGGTTAAGTTGCTGAATGAGGATCTATTTATTTATTAATTATTTTTTGTATATTTTTTTTATTCAAATAAATTTTTAATTTTACTTCTTCTGATCAAAGTCCATATCAATGCTATCGTCTGAAGTGTCTTACCAAGACCCATGCTATCCTAAAGTTATTAAATTTATCAATAATGATTATTTAATTTAAGAATAATTTACAGCTAAAATACAACCACCAATATCAGGCCCTCTCAGACCTGAAATACACTCAAACATAAATTTAACACCCAATCTTTGATGAATTCTCATACTGTTATTCAAGTAAGCATCGATGTAAACTGGAAAAAGTTATTAATTAGAAGGCTCAGTTAGCAAATAAGTGTTTTCAGGGACAACTATATCTTAGGGTTTTGGTCCTTCAGACTATGTATTTTTCTTCATTGGTGCTATTTTTTTTTTGGCGCTTTTTATGTATTTTAGACAAAAAAGAGTTAAATTTTGTTTAGAGTTAGTAAGAAATCTTTATCAAAGGAGTAGCTAAGAATAAACTAAATAAATTACACTATTTAATCTTTTTCATAAGTCATTTTGGCTTTAACAAAGCACCTTCCACTTAAAAAATCATCTTTTGAAATTTTATTATCTTGTTCAACTACATTATTTTAACAAAATAAATTAACATTATCTATTTAAATAACTATTTGCTTACCAAAATATTAACCTACAATGTATTAGTTTCCATTATCTGGATTAGGACAATATAGTTTTGATTTGTAGCTATCATAAATTTTCTCTCCGTCAGAGTTATAAATTTATACTTTGCTTGCAGTAAATACTATAATACCATCATCTAATACTTTGTGTTTTTTCTTAACATCTTTAGACCAAAAGCATTTATAAAATTCTTCAGAGCCATTTTTTTCTTCTTCTGGTGGTTAATTCTTTGCAGTAGAATTTGCGCTAAAAGTTGAGCTTGGTTTCACTTAAGTTTTAGTATCAGTATTACTTTTAACATCTAATTTGCTTACTAAAGGTTTGAATGGTTTTGACTTCAATCCTAGTAATCCCTAAGGTTTATTTTAAATTACAGGAGTGGTTTTTTCTTTATTGTCTTTTAAATTTTCTGAATCACTAATTGGCTATTCTTTTGAAACAATCGGTTCATCTTTCTTAATATTTTTTGCTGACTCTAAATTAGAAGGAGCAGAAATAGTTTATTTCAACTATGGCTTCTAAAATGGCTTTGATAAGCTTGTGGTACTTTCTGAACCATCTTTGGATCCAGGAGGTTTGAATGGTTTTTTTAACATGATAAAGTTTAAAATAATTAATGATTTATTACTTACTTTAAATCTATCCAATAGTTTTTTAATAATAATTAAATATTGCGGCAAAAATTGTATAAGGTTTTATCAAAAACATATGTTTTTATTTCAAATTTTTTTAAAAATTGTTGACATTTATTAATTTTTAAAATTTCCAGTTGAAATTAATCAAGAAAATTCAGAAAAATACTAATTTTAAAAATAAAAATATTGTTTTTAATAATCTAAATATTCCTTTTTAAATAATAATTTTATAAGTATTGCTATTCATTTAATTTAATATCTAAAAGAATTTATTAAAAATGCATTCACTAGATATTTCTAATAGAGTAAAATAGAAAAAGATAAATAATATTAAAGTTAAATAAGCTTTTATAAATTAAAAATACTGAACTTTGTTAATGAAATTTTTTCTAAATCTTATGAATTTTAGAAATTTAAAAAGTAATCCTTATATTAAATACTAAAAAAAGAATCTATTTAATTATAATTCAAAGTTTTTTAAATTGTTAATATGTGGTTTGAGATGTTAGTAGAACAAAAAAGAATAAGAAGAAGTGATATCAATAGTTAATTTCATTTAATAAATTAAAATACTAAATGCTATTGATAAAATTTATTCTAAATTGTAAGAATTAAAGTATTAATTCTCATCATAGAAATAAATAAATTTACATAGAATTTATTAATAATTCAAAGTCTTTTTAGTTGTAAATATCAGAATTTCTTTTAAACAAAGCAAAAATGATGATAAAATTATTATTAATTTTTTATGAGCTGAGTTTTTTAAATTTATTTTAGCTTCTTAAAAACTTTACTTGTTTCTAAATTAATGTAAGTAATGTGTTTCTAAAATATATAACAACGATATTAAATCACTAAAGTGAATGTTTATGTTTTTCATAGACATGAATTGTTTAAACTTTTTTTACATTTTAAAAAGTAATAACTAATATGAAGTATAAAAATGAAGTTATAAAATAGTAAAATGAGAATTATTATATTTATTTATTTGTATGCCTATCATTTTGTGTTAGCAGCTAAAGATTAAAGAGCTAAATCACGTTCTTCAACAAGCTCCTTTGTAGTAATTGCAATTCTTTGTTTAGTTAATTCGTCCCATTGAAGTCCTTATACAATTTACCATCTACCATTTTGACAAGTTACAGGATAAGAAAAGCACAAACCTTCAGGGACACCATAAGATCCATCACTAATTACTGCCATAGATACAATTTATCCACTTTGAGTTCCAATGAACCAATCATGAATATGATCACAGGCTGCACTAGCTGCTGATGCAGCTGATGATTTTTCCCTCATTTATATAATTGCTGCACCTCTTTTTGCTACAGTTTCAACAAATTCTGTAGTCAGCCATTTATCGTTGCTTACTGCACCTCTAGCAGCTGTTACCATACCAGCTTATGGATAATTCATGATGATTCCTTATGAAGCATCAGGTACTTGAGTAGCAGAATGGTTGCCCCAAATAATCAAATTACGAATTTATCTTGAGTGGACACCAATTTTTGAAGCTAAGATAGAATCAGCTCTATTTTGATCGAGACGAGTCATAGCTGTGAAGTTTTACTTAGGAATTGAAGGAGCGTATCTTTACACTATTAAACAGTTGGTATTTGCAGGATTACCTACAACTAAAACTTTGCAATCTCTGTCTGCATACCTATCAATTGCTTCACCTTATGCCTTGAAAATCTTTCCGTTTTCGCTTAATAAATCCTTTCTTTCCATACCTGGACCTCTGGGTTTAGCACCTACAAGGACAGCTACTTAGCAGCCAACAAAAGCTTCATCTAGGCTTGTAGTTGTTCTTATGTTTGATAAAAGAGGATATGCACAATCGTCTAATTCCATAACTGTTCCCATCATAGGTCTCTTAGAATTAGGCAGTTCTAGAAGGGTAAGATCAATTGGCTAATCTTGTCCAAAGAGACGGCCCTAGCCTGCAAAGAATACAAAAGCATAACCTATATTACCTGCTGCTCCTGTTACAGTAACTTTAATTGGTTATTTAAGTTGCTTGTTAGGACACATGTGTCTTCCAAGGGTTTGAATTCTATCCATTTTGTTTGGTTCTGATTTATATGATTGATTTGCTTTATTACTGAATTATCTTTTTGATCAAATATTTATTTGAATTTTATTTAATTATAACGATTAAATAGGAGATGTATCCTCTCTTCTACTTACTTATGTACCTACCCTTTATTTAAAAATTCAAGCAAATCAACTTATTTTTTATAAAGTGAGTGAATTAGGTAAAAGAAAGCATGCAAGCAAGCATGTATATTTTTAGAACAGAATTTTGAGTGTTTTGAAATTCATTATATGAATAATAAATGTGATATATGATTGAGCCATAAAATATCTCGATAATTACGTCACTTACGTAGAAATGATAATTTACGCACTAAAAATCCTAAAGCAAATCCCATTAATCTTCTTTCTATTTAACTTCTATATTTAAAAATTTCAAAGCTTTTCTGATCAAACTTTAAAACTAGCATTGTAAATTGAAGTTAAGTTTTAACTTTAACTATTTCAGTATCAGTCAACAACAAAATTATTACTTAACTATAATAGAATTTTCTAAATAGAACAATATCTTTGTAACTAAAATCAATCTTTTTCTGGTTATATCAAATTATGAATTAAATTAAAAATATTAATTTCTTATCAATTTTCTATTTATTATTTAACAATTTTTTATTCTCTACAAAAAATAAACAGCTCACTTCTCTTCCCTCTGATCTCAATTATTGAATTTTATTGAATTTAAAGTTTAAATAATTTTTATTTGGTTATTTGATTATGTGTATTACGTTATTTTAAGCATACTTTATAAAAATACTTCCAAAATTTATTATTAAAATTTAAGATCAATAAAATAATTCTAAAGATTTTGTTTATTGCAATAAAATAAAGAGCTTTTATTAGCTGTAAATATAATATTTAGATTAAAAATTGAATGTTTTTTGGATGTTTTGTTAAAATATATCTGAATTTCAAAAATAGATTTTATAAGGATTGAAAAGTAATAATTATTTTTGTTTACAAACTGCAAATAGCATTTCCTAAAAAAATTGGTTTTTAAATTAAAATAAAAATGTGTTGCTTTCAAAGATGAACAAAAGATGAACATTGTTCTGCAATATTCCTTATAAATATTATTGAAATTAATTTTTTTTAATTTAACAAATCTTTGGTCATAAAATGATGTTTTTGTGCAATTTTTTGAATTAATACTTGAGGTCTTCAAAATAGATCTTTGGAATTTAATTAAAAAACAAAAATTTCTCTTCAAAAGTAATTAAATAACAATTATGCAATAGTAGTAGTTGTTTTTGTGTAAATTACATAAAAAATAAAATGTATTCAAGTGTTCATGCGAGTAAAGTTTTATTTGTACAACTTGTTTTGACTCAGGAAAGCATTTGAATCATGTAGTTGATATTATTGCAACAGAGGAAGTTCCGAACTCAAATGATTTCTAAAAAATATATGAAAAGAATGTTTGTTAATTGAACAATTTTTATAATTAAATTACACATTAATAATTAAATTTGTGAAAAAATAATTCTTTTATTTAAAAGATTCACCAAGAAAAAGAAGAAAATGGTTAAATTTTTGAAGTTAAAGGAGATTTATTGACTTTTGATGCTGATATAATTGTGTAATAGTGTAACTGCATTACTACAAATGAAAAAGGACTTTCTTAGTCAATATTAAAAAAATTTGGCATAAGTGCTTATGAATCTAGAGTAAAAGGTAAAGGTAATATCGCTGATATAAGCTCAATAGACGTCCCAGGCACTTGCTTATTTTAAAAACCTAAGATAAAGAATAAAAATTGTTAAATCCAATATATTGCAAACTTGTTCAGTCAATTTGCACCTGGAAAGAATGGATTTAAATACTAAAATACACTGTGCTAATAAATATAGGATCCCTTAACAAGTAAACCAATTGTTGATAATTCTTCAAGTAGAGAAAAATGGTTTGAAGTGTGCTTGTAGTAGTTAGCAGATTTTGCTAAAGAAAAGTAATTATACAGGTTAGCATTTCCTTATAGAATAGGATGTGGCCTAGCAGGAGGCAAATGGGAAAACTATAATAAAATGATAAAAGAATTTTCACAAAATAATAAAGAATTAAAAATATACATAGTGTAACTTGAAGAGTGAAACAATTTAATAACAAATAAAAAACAATAAATAATAGCTCTAAATTATTTTAGATTATTTTTTTGTTAGCTATTTAACTTTATTTGCAATTTATTATTTTATACTTTCCTCTAATTAATTTTTATATTCAAACTTATCATATCAGTTTACAGTGGTGTTTCTTTATCCAGTAACTTGGTATGAATATGACTTTTTTAAATTAACAATTAAATGTTTTTTATTATTTGTATTTATTTTCTAAAATCTTACTTGGCTTGTCTAACCAGGAACTAAACTGCTGTATCTTTGTCCTTCAACTGGTGTATAGGTTGTATTGCTATAGCTTTTTAAGTGAATAATATTGAGATTAAAAATAAGTATAGATATAGAAATATATATCTTACTTAGCTTCTCCAGAATAGTAAGATTTATATTCGGGTAGCTTTCCAGAAGTTGTAGTATAAGTTGTTGTGGTTGTGTTAGCAGTTGTGTAATTTTATGGAGCTCCAGTAGTCAAATTAACTGTGTAAGATGGATTAACAGTTGTTGTTTGTGGTACTGTGTAGGTTTAATATGTTGTAGTTGTGGTTCCACTTTGAGGAGTGTAGATACTTTCAGAAATTTTTGGTGCTGATCTCTTTACAGTCTCATCTTCTGTTCTATAGAGTGTAGCAGGAGTGTTATAAGTACTATTAAATAAACATTATTTTAATCCAATCAGGACTAAGTTATTATTAATTACTTTGATTAGTAGGCAGAAGTCTTTTAGAAGCTTGTTCTGGAGGCATCTAAGTTCATAGTTAAGCTGTTTCTGAGATCTCTACTTCCAGCCAAAATTTAATTTAGCTACCTAAAAATATTATAATAGATTTTAGTCTATTTAATACAATTTTTGATAAACTTACAAATTATTGATTGTCGAGTAAGTAAACATTCTTCTGCTTTGATCGCTTTGGACTCCATAAACCTCAATTAAGACACATTATGGGTTTTCAGCTGCTTGGGGAATTAAATAACCTTTTTTGAAATGCTTCTCTGTAGTTTTAACAAAACTTTTAGAAAGATCTTTTCCATCTATCCAGATTCTACAATCATCTTTGGATAATCCAAAAACAAGTCCTGGTTCTCTTCCGTATGACTCTTAAGTAAAAAGATAGCTTGTGGGAAGTGGTTTAGTGTATTATGAATACTAATTAGTTTCAATAACTGGGTAGTAGTGTCTGTACTTAGGGCTCAATTAGAAAATATAATTTTCCATACTTAAAGAATCAGTTTATCCCCATTTTTAAGAGCTGAATCCACCAACGGTGTACTTTTCTCCTTTGGCATCAACAAATTGAAGTAAAATGAAAGTTTATCCTTAAAAACTTGTAAGTTATGATGAAAACTAATCAAAATTATAGTTTTTTACATCAGCTTGATAAAGTAACTTTAGTTAGTTTGAGTTAAGCAAATATTAGTTGTTAAGATAAAGATGGATTAATTATTCTTGCTTGACTAATTATTATTTTGAATTTTCAGGCATTTAAGGAAGCAAGAAAGGTACAGTTCCATCTAAAAATTTGCTTTTGAAATAGACATGAATAAGGGAAGCAATTAGATTAATTTAATCTTTAACTAACATTCCAAATGTCCAAAATTCTACTTTTGCTAATATATTAAAATAAACGAAAGTTATTCTTTTAGTGTCACAATCAATATCTGTCATTCAAATATTTAAAAGTGTTTGCATGTTAATTTTAAAAAATAAATTTTGGTTTATCTCCAAATCAAAAAAATACATTGAATTTGACATTGAAAAAAAGCTTACAAAATTATTTTATTTTTATTTTGTTGGGGAACAAAAAAATAAAATAGAACTAATTATTTGTTATTTTATTGGATATCTAAATGTTTATTTTGTTTTTTTTTTTACTAAGAATAAAAAGTAGACCTCAGAATTGATTAAAAAATATTATTCGTTTTTAGCTGCTTTAAGAAAACTGATATTAAAAATTTTAATAAATTTATCTACTATGAGTTAAAAAAAATGCAAACTAGTTTTATGTTTTAAATATAAGAAAAATGTAATTTTATTCTTTTAGTTGGATGAGACACAAACTATGCGATTAACTTAAATGAATTACTGTCATTATTGGGGAAGATTCTATCAACTATTTATCTAGATAGTGCATCATTCATTTTCTAGTCAGGATTGGCATTCAACATGTGGAGTATTGTTAGAATTAAGTCAAGTGCTTCACTGTAGTTGATTACTATGTTTATGTATTCCTTCTTTTACATAGATTTTCTCATATGTGGGAATAAGATTGCGCTTAGAAGGCCAACAACATCATGCTTAAGGTATGTATCACTTAGTGACTTGTTAGAGGACTTTCTTATAATCAATTCAACTTTTATTAGGTTTAAAAGGTAAATATTAATCAATAGTATATAATAGGAAATAAAATAAATTTATATATTATTTTATCAATATATTCAATCTTAAAAATATTAGAATCTTGTCTAAAATCTTACGAACTTCAATAAATATCTCAACATCAACCTTTCCTGATGATGAATTTTTCAGCATAAACTCATGAAGTCTTTCTCCTAACATTAAATTTTCTGGGAACAAGTCTTTGAAAGCTTACACATTAAGCTCATTCTTGTCTTTAGTCCTATTTTTTATTACATATTTATTTTAAAAATGTAAATTGATGCTCGTTTGAGCTTTAAAATATCGCAAGTAGCCAATTTAAAAGCTATCTTAAATTTAAAAACGAAATCCTATCAAAGTCTTAAACAAAAAAACAAAATTATGGCACAGTGATAAAATAATAAAATGCCACGTACTCAGAGTAAGAATTAGCAGTCTTCTAAAAGAATTCTTTGAGTTTTTTGACTTCTTGTTCATTGAATGAATACTCTTTTCTACTTTAATTACAGCCCATAGCTTAAATGAATAAAAAGGGTGTTTTTGATTTGTTATTATAAATATTTTAGTTTTGTTGATTAAATCAATTATTTGAAATAGGAATGTTTGTATGATTTAAGTATTACTAATTATTTTTATATAATTTTTTATTTATGATCAAAGCAAATTACTTTCATTGAACCTATATTTTCTTTGATATATCTTTGCTTATTAATTTGTTTTTTTTTGATAGATATATTGATTGATTTATTTATTGACTGATTTATTTATTTATGTATGTATTTACTTATTTTTCTGAATGGTTATTTAAAACTATAGAAATTACATTTTGCCAACTAATTTTTTTTTTGAACAGTAGTTTCCTCTACATAATTATTTTAAGAAAAGTTTTTTAAAATTTATAATCGCTAGTTCTAAGATAATAAATGAAATAAATTAATAAATGTCTTAGATTTAAAAATTTAACCATTACTTTATACTTAATATTAAAAGGTATAATAATACAAATAACAAATCGATTTTCTAAAAATAGTTATTGTTGTTCTAAATCTGGTGAAAATAATAAATAGTTTCTGAACTAAGTATTAATATTTATTACAAATAAAATTCTAGCTAAGTATTACATATACTTTTCATCTTAATTTTAAGATCAGGCATAAATAAATAAATAGATTTGTAAATCAAACTAATATTTGCTTTAAATTAATATAAAACAAAAAGAATATAATGTTTTTATTTGATTATTTTAATAATAATTAGATTATCGAATAAAACTATATAAAAATAAATCTACCTAAGTTATTATATATATTAAATTAAACGTTTCTAACCTTGTTCAATTTTGTTTAAAAATATCAGTTAATATACAATGTTTGGTCAAGTTTTAATATTTATAATATTTTTAAGGTAGCCAATTGAGTTGAGAAACTCATCAAAATATCCCATCATTTACTCAATTTTTTTGCATTTTTCACATAAAAAAATCTCTCACTCATTAAATACACAAATATTTAGAGAGAGATAGAAAATAAAAAATAATTAAATACAAAAGTGCTTTTGATTTGTGAAAATCATAAATTTCTTTTTTTAGCTTTTACAATATCTAATAACAAATTAGATTTGTAATTAAATAATTACTAAATTTAATTCTTGTAAAAAGAGACAAAAATTATATTTTTTTGTATTATTAAAATATATTGATTAATATTTATAAATAAATATAACAAATATTTTTATAAAAAGAAATAAAAAATTTCTTTAATTTTCTACAAGTTATAATTTAAAAAGATTTTAACTTGATCTTGATTCAATTTATTAATTAATTAAATATATTATATATTTTATTTTTATTTTTTTAAGCTTAAAAGTATGGAGAACTATATTTGAAATTTATAAGTAAAGTTAAGTTCATCTTAAAAAGAATTTTAAGACTTTAATACAAAGCTTTAATATTTATATCTAAAAGGTAACTTAGGTTCATCAAAAAATTATGTCTTTACCTTCTTTTATTCTTTATTAAAAATATTTTTACTTTTTTCTTCAACGAGAATAAAGTTTGCAACATTATTTTTAATAATTTGAAATAAATTAGTATAATATATTTATTTGAAAAGGAAGTGGATTTTTAAGAATACTTGCTTTTTATAAAATTGATGAGTATTTATTAATTTAATTTGATAGAATCTTAAATAATTAGAATAAAATTTTAATTTATAATTTTAAAAATTAAGAATACCAGTTTACTTTATTGTTTGGTATTTTTTATTATTTTTATAAATAAAATATTTAATAAAAATGGTTTTAATATGTGATAAATAATTTATTAAAACTAGAAATAAATATTTTTTTTTAAAAATGAAATATTAACAGACAAATTTCAATTCAATAAATTTATGTAATGTTTTTTTATTTGATTGCTATGGCTTTGTCTTTTATTGTTTCCTGTAAGATAATTTACTTGATTTTTCTATTGTAAAAATAATTAATTATTAATAGATTTAATTCATTTTGTATAGGTTAATAAAGATATTTATTTATTTATCTTTTACGAAAAGATAGAAATTGACTAATTCAATATAGACAAAGAAATTAAATTGAAGAATGACAGAAGAAAGCGATTTAAATAATATTAATTTAATAGAATATGAAGAATTTATTTAAACAGAAACAACTAATCAAAATATTGAGGTTGAATAATTAGGTTTAGAAGATGAAAGATAAGGGATACAAGAGGTTTCAAATATTTTGAAAGCTAAAGATAATGATTAGGATTTTAATAATGATAGCTATGTAAATTGTGAAAGTACCAACTAAGAAAAAGAAAACAATCGAATTTTACTAACAAGCGATGATTAAATTGAATACGATGTGAATAATTCTTAAATGAGCAATAAAAGTATGGTTTAATTGATTTACTTGAGTAAAAATGCTAATTTGTGTGTTTTATTTGATAAATTTAGGAAACATAAGTCCCAACTGTGATAAAAAAAGATAATACAAAAGCAATAGAAGTAGTTTAGTTAAATAGGAAGAAAATGTGAACAAATAACCAACATTAGACCACATAGCTTATATAAGCAATTCCCCTTAATCAACAAAGTAATCAATTATTATTAAAATTTAAATGAAAAGTTAAATTATATAGCTTTTTTTAGATAAAGGAGTAGAGAAATTATTTTCGAAGAAAAAATTATCCACATGCAGAACATCATTAATGCTTAAAAGGAGTAGATAAGCCAGAAAGATGATAAAATAGCATTTCTACTGAATTAAATTTAAGAGATGAACTCTCAAATGTAGAAGAAAAATGCAGAGATATCTTAAACCAGGGAAGACCTTAATAAAGCTTAATAGGAAGTATTAAATTGTCTAACTTTATTAAATTTTAATATATTGCTTTGTTGTTTTTTGATGCTTTTAACTGCATTCAAAATTAAAAGAGTTAGTAAAAACGTTGGCAGACTTTATTAATAATAATGAATTACATCATTGAAAATTTAATTATTTTATAAAAGCAACAACTAACTTACTTTGCTATGCTTAATTTTAGTCAATCATCCAATTTTTTATGATTCATAATATTAACTGTAAAATAATAGATTGAGATTTTAAAATAGCAGCAGATGATCAAGGAGGAAATTTAAAATGGCAAATCTTAAATTCTAGAGATTGAAATACAAAAAGAAGGTATTTATTTATTTATCTAGCTTATTTAGTCTTCTTATTATAAAGGCTAAATTAGAAAAAATTCATAAAAATTTCAAAAATATTTTTTAATGAAATCAAATATTTAATTTGAAAAAAATTAAATTAATATAAAATAGAATAAATAATACAGAATTTAGATAATAAATTGGTTGCTAGCAGAAATAATTCCCCAAGCATCACAAGTGACATGAAAATAAAAGATAAAGGGGCTCATTAGATCTTATCTGAAAATGAAACTAATATTACAGAAATTAAATAAACTAACTCAAAAAATAATAAAAAATAAATGGAAAAACTACTTAATTCCGCAGCTACTACAAGTTATTATAATAATAGCTAAATAGGCAATAGTTTGTCAGCTACTACTTAAAAAAATACTCAAAAAACAAGAGAATTGAGTATTAAAAATCCTTGGAACAATTAAAGCTAAATTGCCTCTAATCAGTAATTATCAGCAGAGAATAATGCAGGAGCTGACACAACTACTTCATAAAATATTATCCACTAATCTCCAATAACAAATTATAATTCTTCTGAGATCAGAACTAATTTAAATAGCAATAGTAAAGATA
Organism: Tetrahymena malaccensis 436; assembly: GCA_000231845.2. NCBI lineage: Eukaryota > Ciliophora > Oligohymenophorea > Hymenostomatida > Tetrahymenidae > Tetrahymena > Tetrahymena malaccensis. Next base: position 82,021 of record JH719967.1, read on the forward strand.
ATGATAAAATACCTAATTTAGCATAGTTTTTAAACGAGTAGCCTAAATAAAACAACTTTTGCCACAAAAAAAATACTATGTCGACTGATTACGTTTACAAAAGAGAACCTCTTGCACAAGCTTAAATGTAAAATATTTAATCTACACTTAACGTTAATAGCATATAAGATGGTCACGAAACTTTACCCAATAAAATTAACAATAACTTTTCAAAATACATATCAAATACGAATATAAATGGAGGATTACATAATTTTTAGAGCAATAATTAAAACCTTTACAGAAGCTGCAGCAATCACACTTCCAACATTCTTACTAATAATACATCTGGGAACAAGCTGTACTAACCAAATGAGAATAGAGTAAAAGAATTTTTTGAAAAATCTAACTCGTAGCCTCCAACTCAATGTTCTACTGCTAAAGGTGGTTCGTCTTTGATTAACTAAGAAAACAACAAAAAAAGTGAAAGTTATAGAGAATAATATATAAAGAACATAGAGGTAATAAATTAATATTAAACATTTATCAAACAAATAAACTAATCTTATTCAAATTAACTATTTTAGGAATTACAAAAAAGACTCGACTTTCTCAAACAAAAAAGAAATGAATATGAAGTAAAGCCAGTAAATTGAATAATTTATGATGATAGTAATTAAAAATATTTTTATACAATTTAAAAAATAGGATTACCTAAATGTATCTTAGAGTACAAGATTTACTTCAAATGCATAGAATACTTATAAGGATAGAAACTTTAATTCTAGCATTAGCAGCCCAATAAAATAGGTCCCTTGTATAAATAGTAAACTGCACTAGTCATAAAGCATACTCTTAAATCCTAACAATAATTCTCTTATTTCATCAACAGTTAACTAAAAGCTAAATGAGAATATGCTAGTTCACTTTGCATAAATTAAAAAACTAGAAAATATGGTACCTAGTAAAGATAGCTACTTCAATAAGCAAGTCTTCTCTGTTTAAAACTTTCAACCTTTAGCATAGAGCAATGCATAAAAATAGGAAGAAAATGCTGCTTCAAAATATGCCTAATCTCCTCAACCAATATAGAATAAATTAAATAAATACATAAATGGCACAATAAATAGTGCACTTAACTATTATAGCTCAGTTCCTTCTGCATCCTAAAATGACGAATACAAATCAAATAACATTCTTAATAATATTTAAAATTAAAATCATCAAATAACCCCAACTAATTTAGATTTGGGATTGTTGAGCGCCAAACAAGCTATAAATAAGCAATACTTTCCAGTGTCTTCAAAGTAAAAGTTCAAAAATAATGAATATAGTCTTCAAAATAACGCTTACATAATATAAGATAAAGTTGATTCAGTTTCACCTACTAAAGTATACTCTACAAGGAATAGCTAAAATAATTATTAGTCACTTCTTGATAATTTGGCTCTTTCAGCAAGTTTAAAAAGTAAATCAAACATCATTTCCAAATATACTTATTAAAATCAATTATTTGTAGAAGAAATTAACAACCACAAAATGAGTTGGGACAGTCTAAACCTCAAGGATACTGGGACACCTTCTAACTTTATATAAAGTGGTGGAATAAGCAGCTCACACATTAAACATTCCAGCGTTACAGCATTTAATAAATTTGCTCCTATATCTGTCAAAAATAGTTATTGTAAATTAAATTAACAAAATAATTGTTTTATTTAACTTTTAAATTAACTTAAAACAGAAACTTATGAAAATGAAAAAAATTAGAATTATTTTAGTAAAGTAAGCAGCAACAACAATAATCACAATAGCAACACTAACAATAACACAAATAGCAATAAATGTTACTTTAATATGCAAGACTAGCTTAATTAAGTAATAATTGATAAAGAATATTAAAGCAAATAATGATAGCTTATAATAAAATGGGATCCGATCAGATTATGAAGGAATAGATAAAAAAAATAAATACTAATTTTATATTTAATTTTTAATTTAATTTAACTAAACTTTAAATTAAAATTTATTGTACAAATAATTTCTAAATTTAAATAATAATAAATCTAATAATTTAAAATCTATATTTTATAATTGTAAATAACAAAAATTTATCACTAAATAATAAAATAAATAAAATAATTTTTTATTACAATTTTTATTATATGAAATTCAATTTATCTATGAATTATATTCATATATCAATAAATAATCTATCAAAATTAAATAAGTGAATATCCAATAAATAAAAATATTTTGGTTCATCACTTTAGAAAATATTTTATCATTTAATTAACACTATAGGCATGTATGTCTAGTTACTTATTTGAAAAATTTTATCTAGCTATAAATTTTTAAATTAAAATAATTTAAAATATATCTTTTTAAATCTAAGTAGAAATTATAATCAACCAAAGTAAATAAATAAAATATATTATAACTTAACCATCTTTAGTCAAAAAAATTCTTTTTTTATATTCATCTCAGTCTATTTGTTTATATTTAAGATAAAATTTTTGATTTTAAAATTTAAAATGAATAAAAAATATTAGGAAACTTAAATTTAATTCATACAAATATCAAGTATAATCAAAATAAACAAATTAATAATATATATATATTGGTTAATTATTTTCTTAAAATTTTTAAATTGTATATTTTTGTAGCTTATATTTTTGATACAGAATAATTAAATAAGAAATTAATAAGTTTTAATGAAATTATTTAATTTTTTTATTTCTATTTTTTAATACTTAGGTGTTTATTTAATTTTAAGTGTAAATAAAAATTATTTTAAATTTCATTTTATTTTACTAAATACATCATTATCAATAAATTAATAATGTAAGTAAGCATATACATGTTTTTTAGTTCATACTTCTCAATATTAGCTAGCTCCTATATGTATGTCCAACTAAGTTTTGTTAAAGATACTATTTGGTTTTTTAACATAGATCGAATGTTCAATCAAAAATTAATTTAATATTATTATTTTAAAATAATCTGATTTAGTAAGTAAGTTAGTAAAAAATATAAATATGGCTAAAGAAATTTCTCAGAAAGAACCTTAAGCTACAGTTTAAGAAGAAGATTTTAAAAAAGATGTTATTCATAAATACAGTTGGAAATTTATTCCAGTTCTATTTTTGTTATGGCTTTCATTTTAAGTTGCTGTTTTCTTTTATGTTGGCTCTATTTTACCTGAGTAATTCATTTTTTTGATTTTTGTGAATATTATTTTACAAACAAATGGTTTACACAAATTGCAACTTTATTCATTTAAAAGTGATTTAGGGTTTGAAGAAATTCTTCCTAACAATCAAATATAATGAATTTTTGTTCCAGGATTTTAAAACAATCTATAAAAGATTTCATATTTTTGGAACTTTTTACTCTCTTTTTGAAGTTAAAATAAATTGATTTGAATATCTCTTAACAATTTTATCAGTTTTAAAAAGGTCGGCTTTCCTACTTCTTTTGAAAAAGCATAAGAGTTTTCCCATATTATGAGGAATTATCTTGAGACACATTACTACACTTTACTATTCTTTGAAGTTTCTAATTTCTTATTGTAAGATAAAACTATATATTATTTGATTTAATAACCTTTCATATATTAATTATATAAAGTCAGCAAATTCTAAAAATTCTAAAAACTATATCTTTATATTTTCAAAAAGCTTATAAACGTGGTGTATCCCAGGTACTTTTGTTTTTAATTTGTTGGGTGGTGCTCTTTTTGGAATCAAAGTTGGATTCCCAATTTGCTTGGCAGTAAAAAATTTAATTTATCATTTTACATAACTTTTGGCTGTATTAATGATTTCTTACTTATTTATTATATTAAGTGCAATACCTTAGGTGCATTTATATGCTTTAACATTTCTAAATATTTTGCAGGTGATCTTATAGAAAGAAAGTTATCCAATCAACTCAGGATGATTAAATAAAAAGTAATGATTATTACATATTCTTTTTACTTACAAATGTGCATTTTAACATGTATTTAATAATAATCAAAAAAAAAGGTATAAGAACACAAGAAAGATCTTTTCTTCTACATGCTCTCAACTAGATTATTCCCAGGCTCTCCTAATTGGGCTATGAATATCACATTCCCTCATATCCATATTCCTTCTCACTACTTTGTTTTCAGTATTGCTATTGGGCTTATTCCTTGGAACTTTTTGACATGTGAAGCTGGATCTATTATCAGCACTTTTAAGTCTAAAAGTGAAATCTTTAAGCCAGAAACATACTATATGGTAATAAGTTTCCACAAAATACCTTATTTTAATTTAAGCATTTATTTCTAAAATTTAATAAGCTAAAATTATTTTCTAAATTTAATTCTTCTAATGAATTTAAGTTATAACTTAAATCTAAAATCTAACAACTCAAATTTTTACATTTTATTTTGATAGATTAAAATATATTTAACAATAAACTAATTTTAAAAATATTTAATTATCTTAATCAAAAAACCTAACAATATTTATATTTAATATAGTTAATAGGTATTGCTGTGTGTGTACTAATACCTCCTATAGCTAAGAAAATAATTAGTAAGAAAGAGAAGAAAGAATGATAAATTATTGTATTGTATTAGTCAATTTCATTTTTACATTATTTTTTGTCAACAACTTGTTTTATGTAATTTGTTTAAATAATTTTAAATTACTCATACCAATCAATTAATGTGTAAAAGTTTTCTAAATGAAGAATAGATTTATATCCTTTATCTATTTACATGAAAGTAAAAAATAACAAGTTTTATCTTTACTAGAATTTGTATATCAGTAAGACTTATTTGATTGAAATTTTATATCTTAACACAATTTAAACCAATGAGTATCTTTAAACAATTTATCTAAGAACATAATGGCTTAAAAAAGTTATTGTTACTCTTATTTAGATAAATAACAAACGAATAGTGGAGAGATAATAATCAAAGTAATTGTAATTTGAATGTTTATGATGATATAAATAATTAAATACCACAATATAAAGAAATAGATGAATATAAGTTTATTTTTTCATCAAATTATAATTTAATTAATTTTAGAATGTCATTAAATAGATTTATTAATTCACCTAATGTATTACAAAATCTTCTTTAATCAAAATAAATAAATAAATAAATATTTTTTTATTCATGATTACACTTTGTTTGACTTAAATTTTGAATTTACAGATATTTAAATATAATTTCACTGAATAACCTTCTCCCTTTTCTGATGCTTATGTAAGCTTTTATCATAATACAATCAACTATTTTAGGAAAATTATATTTTTTTATAAAGAAAGATGAATAATGAGATTACAGTATATAAATTTCTATGTCTTAAATATTCACAATTTGCTTAGAAACTTTAAAGATTTTAAAAAAATAAGAGTATTTTACGAATAACATATGTAATTCATTTTTATTTTATCTTACAATTTTGAAAAATTTATTTTAGAGATTATTTAATAAACCAGAAAACAAAAGAAATAAAAAAAAATTAATCAAAAGAAATATAATCTTTATGGATATAATGTAACCATATTCAAATTCATCATAATTGAGAAATTAAATTTTGATTAAATTAAACTTTACAACCAAATCAAATTTGGTATTACTTTAACAAATCCAGTATTAAAATATAAAATAAAATCATTCTAATTATTTAAAGTATAATTTATGTTAAAATGACTCAAACGTATATCTAAATATGTTTTTTATTTATTTTTATTAGTGTTGTTTGGAGTTTGGGACAGGGATTTATAAGAATTAATAAAGATTTGTGCTATAATTATATATAAAATATTGTTTTTTTTAACCTTTCTAATAATTTATTATCTTTTTGAGGGAAGAAGTAATGATCAATTTATCACAAATAAAATGAGTGTATTTTATTAAAATAACTATAATAAGCAACAAGCTATTAAATTATGATAATTTATTAACTTTATGGATATCTACAAGGATATCATTTTTAATAATTTACATTCTTTTATTCATCAAAACAGCATTTTTTTATGCTTAAAAAACAATAACAGATATTACCGATAAAATATACCTGTAAATTATCTTATTTAATGAAAAATGCTAATTTTGAATATTGTAAAGTAAAATTATAATTAAATCAAAATCAAACAATAAAGCACCAATATTTGAATCTCTGAGTGAATATATATAGCGTTTTATATATAAAATTGTAAAAATATAATCATAAATTTTAAATCATTTTTAATTAAAAATTATGTATTTTCAAGCTATTATTATTTGCTGCTGGCTTAGGCTTCTATGATTTGATTAGAAATCATAATAAATTAGAAGATCCTTGAGTTTTTTTCAATCAAATAAATATCAATACTACTGGATTATATTTAAAAATGTTTGACTTATGTTAATTATTGTTAAATTTAATTAATTTATTTATTTGACAATGTTTAATCATCTATTTCACTAAGACTTTTGAATAATTTACTCAAATAAAATCCTTCATTTTGCTGAAAAAATTTGCAGGCTAAATTACAACCGCTTAGCTTAGTTTTAGGTATGAATCTTTTAATTTTCAGTTTTACATCTAAATATAAAAAGACACACTTAATAATAGAAAATAAAAACTTATTATGACCTGAGCATTAATAATTTAAAATTTTAATTGAACTGATATCCATCATATACATGTTAGTTTTGCAATAAATATTATTATTATTTTAGATTCCCTTTTTGATTTGGTTCCTCTTAGATAGAAATCCATATTTTGATCTCAGTTTAACAAACATACTCATATTAATAAAAATAATTCCTTTTATCTATTCATTTATTTTCAAATTTATAAAAATAAAACAATTATTTTTTAATTATTTGATGATGTTACAAACAAATGTGATATTTATTCATTTATTTAATTCGACATAGATACGAATCAATCTAGAAATTTATTTAAGGCATTAACTAATCACTGATTAAATTTATTTAGAACGTCAAGAAAGAAATTAATCAACAAATATCATAAATAGAAAATGTGATTTATATTTTCTTCAGTTGTTATCCTTTATTTAACTCGTATATAAAATAAATTTAATGGCAATTTAAATTTTTCATCTACTTTTTTATTAAAATTAAGTAAAATCTTAATTTATCAACTAAATTATGTGTTTAAATAACAAGTTTGTTGTTAATATTTTATAGCATAGTTTCAAAAATTAATAAATCTAAATTAAGACAAAATTATATAAATTATTGGAAGATGATAAAAGGCGGAACTCATAAAACTTTTCATTTTTGCTTTTTGATGCTGGATTAAATAATTATAATAAAACTTACTATTTAAATTTCTTTCTTCTTTGCATTTTAAATAAAAATATTTTAACAGATTTTAGTTTGATAAATAAGTTAAATGTACATATGTGTTTTTATTTTTTCAATAATTATTAATTACACTTATTCAATTTATATTACAGCTCAGCTTTTATTTTAATAAAAGTAATAATGATAAATATATATTACATCTAAACTAGCAAAATATCAAACTTTTCTGTAAAAATAATACTTTGAAGGTATAAAAAAAAAAGATTAGTAAATCTAATTTTACATGGAATTTTTATTAATTTTTTTCGAAAAAGATTTAGAAAATAAACATATTATAAATGAACGCCTAATTTCTTTTTTAGTGATACGTCATTATAGATTTTATATTTCCTAACAGCAGCAATTATTTTTGTGTAAGAATTGTTTGAATTAATCAGATTTGCTGGCTGATAGTAAGTTATAATAATCAGGTTTATAATAAAGTTATCTTTGAAAAAATAAAGCGCTTGCTCTAAATTTGAGTGTAAAATAATAAGAAATCATTAGACGAAACTTTACAACGCTAATTAGTAACTTGATTTATTTATAGAATATGAATCGATAATATCAAAAAAATTAAGAATTATTATGATAAAGTTGATTAAAACATAAAGAGATTTTACGCAAAAACTAAATAATTATAAATTTTAATTTTTATTAGTCATAAATTTGTTAAAATTTGAAAATATTATTTTATATATATATTCAATTTGTTAAACGAATAAGGAAGATATTTTGTTAATTTATTTTTTTGACTTCTAAATCAAAAAAGAGGATCAAGTAACTCTTAGAAAAATTGTTAATATTTTGACCAAATTCTATATAGTTTTCTTGATTCTTAGATTTTGGATTTTGGACACTCGAACGAGACAGCTAAAAGATTGATCCCTAGCTAACTGGCTAATATTTAAATCAGACTTGTCCTTTGGTTGTTTATACATTTTAATAGAAGTAATTTAATAGTTTATTTAATTTTACTGCACTTGTTTTTTTTGGTTTATTTTTTTATGATTGTTTTTTTAATATATATTTTTTTTGTTGAAAAATGCTTTTCATTCACTCACTTTCAATTTTAAGAAATCTAAAATTTATTTTTTTAGAGTTTTGAGAAATAAGACATTTCTTCTAATGCCTTAGCTTTTGTTTTTCTAATCTTTTTCTTTTTTTGACCAAGATTTTCTAGCTCTTTTTCATAGTATTTTTCTAGGAACATAGATGAGAAGACACTTTCTTGGAATTCCTCTTCTAATTAGTTTTGCTTATAGCTTTTAGATGCATCTGATTAGCGATAGAGCATCAATTATCTTAATGCGAGAGGGTGAAATGAAAATTTCATGATTACTAGATAATCTATTAGAAGATATTTTACTTCTGAACTTCCTTGATTAGAATAAGGTACAAGGTTTTAATTTAAAGGATAATACTCAAATTAAATAGAAGATTTTATTCTAAATCCATCAAAAGTCATCATTTCAACGTCTTATTTATTATATCCTTTTTATGTATTTTCCTTACTAACCATCATCAAGCGACCCATGGCAATATTAAACTGTGTTTTCCAGTCAAAAAATGAAACGCTACCTTTACGGAGAGCTATTTTAGCCATTTCTTCTGAGGATACACCTAAAATTTCAAGCAACAAAGGACTAAAACATTATGCTTTTTGTGTGTAAAAATCCTCTTCATCTCCAAAACCGATGTAAGAGCAAAAGAATTCATTAGGATTTTACTTAGATAAAATAGCTTTTGCAGTTTAATATGAACTTTCTCTTCTTGTTTGTATGTCAATTTTATGAATTTCTTCCTTTTTACTTAGAAGTTGTTGTCTCTTATAGTCTACATATTGCTAATATTATTCAATTAGCTTTGCCATGTGCATAGCTTAAGTGGTACCCAACGAATAGAACATTTGAGATAAAAATTTAAATTAAAAAAGGGGTTGCTAGCGTTGTTCAAGTTGCAGCATCAAAGACTTATTTGAAAGAGTGTAGGTGTTTGGACACATTTTATGAAACTAAGTGTCTATACCATTCAAAGTCTCTTCATCTATATTATTCATTACCCAGCGTAAATCTATGACCATTTCTCCTCCCAGATTATAAGTATATTATGTAGAAGGACTACTGAGTATTTTTAACTAATATTAAGTTGGGATGTATATATAATTAGCTTATACAGCAAGTTATTTTGCTTATTAAGATTTATTAGATAAGCCTTAGGTATTGCTTGACTTTTATTAAAGAAAATGGTATTAATTAGAAGTATCAGCGCAGTTAGCATCTAAACCCATATCTTCAGTTATTAATTCTATAGATTATAATGGTTGAATATTCATGCTAGAATTCTGTTTGTTGTGAGTTGTTGATAATGAATCACCACTGAACTCTTCGTAATGCTTTTATTAGTGTAGATTATTTTACTCTTAAACCTCAAATAAAGTGAATGATGGAGATTAATGAGTTAGTTAACTGAAACTATGTTATTATTAGCGATGATCAATCATATGTGGTATTTTATTATCTTGATATAATTGTTTACAGTCTCGTTAAAAAGTAAATGAGCTTTCGAAAATTTTTGTTAATGGATGCTGCACAGATTTAAGTTGTTTTTAAAGATCTTTTTTGCTTTTTTTATTTCAATTTTACTTTTTTTAGTTAGAAATAGTAAATAATTTAGTGGCTTATGAATTACAATTAATTGCATTAGAAAGAATTAAATCATTTAAAGTTAATATTTAACAAGAATTTTATGTGGCTTTTAAAATTAAGTTATGGTGCAATTTCTTCAATATAGATTTGATAGAACAAAGGGTAATTAAAGTGATTCACTCATTCGTCCATTAACAAGTATTTTTTAATAAAATAATCAATAATTCAAAATAGCTAAACAAAAAAAATTTTTTTGAGATAGTAAAAAACATAACAAGTATTATTAATTTTTTAAAGATAGATTTTGAGATAGAAAGATTGATTGAGGTACACTATTTTTTTGTAAATGACATATATTTTGAATAAAATTACTTCCCACTATATCTTAGTTTCTTTATTATTTACTTTTTGTTATTTTTATCTTTTACTTCTAAATTGCCAATTTAAAACCTGAAATACTTCTTATTTAAAATCAGAATCGCACAGAAATAATATTATATTAAATGTATTAACTAAAATACAAGCTAAATTGAATAAAAATTGCAGAATAATATAACCTTTAAAAGGTAAACTTAATTTTATTTTTACTTAGATTATTCTAATTATCTATTTATATAAGATAAAACAGAATTATCTAATTCTTCTATTTTAAGAAATGTTTACTTAAATTTTGCGTGGAGAGAATTCTTCTAATAATAGAAGAAAAAGGAAAGGGCAAGATAAAAAAAACCAATACAATTCCCAGAAATACCTATCTGAAAGCTTTATTTACTTTTATCACCATTTTGGGCTTTTAAATATTTATGTTTTGTAAAAAATGAGTAAGAAGAGCGCTTAGACAAAGTTTGCTAAAAAAGTACTTTTTAATGCTTTTTAGAGCTCTTTTACTGAATTTAATTTAGGGGAGAAAAATAATTATTTATTAATAGAATAAACATCTATTATAAATTTTTTTGTAATCAAGCCAAAGAGAAATTATTATTGCGCAATACAGCTATCTGATAAACTTTTAGTTATTTTAATTACTTTTTATACTTGAAATACAAAACAAGTACAATACATGATTATTTAGTATTAAATTTTATAACTATATTTCTTAATTTTTAATGTTATTTATTCATAAAATATAATATTTTTTTTCTTTAAATTTGTTTTTATTTTTGTAGCTCAAAGCTTAGCAGTAGGTTATTATGTAGAAGCATTCTTTTTCTTAAGTAGGCCATAGTTTTCTACATCTGTTTGTATTTTAGGAATAACAGATGCATCATCGATAGTAGGAGGAATTTTTTCTATCTTTTCTCCGTCTACGATTTTTTTAAGAGTTTGTCTTAAGATCTTACCACTTCTGGTCTTTGGTAACTTATCGACTAAAATGCAGTTATTGAAAGAAGCAACTGGGCCTTTTTATTATTAAAAAACAAAAATTTAAAATTCATATGTTATATTTGATAAATACTTGGTAGTATTTTTATTTATCACATAAATAAATTTCCAAAAGCTTAAAAAAATGCTTATTCACAAAAACTCATCAAAAATTTTATTTATTATAACATTCAGAGTTTATTAAAAGCCTAAATACTTTATTTTATTGTTAAGATTTTTAATAAATTGTTTTTTTCAGTAATCTATAACAGAATAAAACATTTCGATGGGCAATTTAATTTGAGAATATTTAAAAAAAAAACCAAATTTTAAACTAAGTAATTACCTATTTCTAATCTAACTATTGCTGTGCATTCTTTTTCAAATTATTTTAAGTTAATATTGCCTCCTTATTTAGCAACTACAAAACCTATAGGAATTTCACCTTTGAAGTCATCTACTTTTGCAACGACAGCAGCTTCAACTATGTTTGGATGCTTGAGGAGAGCTTCTTCCATAGCTGCAGTAGATAATCTGTGACCAGCAGTGTTAATGATATCATCAATTCTAGCCATAACATTCAAATATCCAGTATCATCGAAGTAACCACTGTCACCAGCTAAGTAATATCCAGGTGATTCAGCTAAATACTTTTGAATAAAAGCCTCATCATTATTGTATAAGGTAAGCATGAATGAAGGAGGCATGGGAAGTTTAATGCAGATTCTTCCTAGTTTATTTGGTTCAGTGATCTCTTTATTGTCTTAGTCGAGGATACGGACATCAAAACCAGGAGCAGGTTTGATTGCTGAACCAGGTTTAATTGGGTGAGTGTAGAGGTTCTATAGTATAATGTAATCTTAATTAATGAAACCAAATATTATATGATACCTTATAATTGCATGAGATGATCCAACCAGTTTCAGTTTACCAGTAATTATCATTGATCAGAACCGGTACATGCTTTTGAATCCATTCATATGTTGGTACATCACATCTTTCTCCAGCCATAGATATAGCTTGCAAAGAAGAGATATCAAACTTCTTAATCCAATCACCATTTAAGTCATCTCTAAAATTAATTTTCAAAAATAATTTTATTTTTTATATTTTTTAGCAAAAATGGTTTGATAAATTTTCCAATTTTCTATTTCACTTTCATAAACAAACATGCGTTAGTCAAAAATAATTTAGTCAAATAAAAATTATAAAATTAGCGAGTATCTTTTGTAAATCAAATTTTGGGAAATTTAATCAATCGCATTTACAGATTAAAGAAGTGTAAAAAAAATTAAAAAAATCTAAATTAATTACTTTCTGATGGCTCTTAAAGCAGTTGGAGCAGTGTAAAGACCCTTGACTCTGTACTTTTCGATGATTCTCCAGAATTAACCAGGATCAGGAGTACCAGTAGGTTTACCCTCATACAATACAGTTGTAGCACCTTTTTTTATTTGTTACAAAAACGATTAAATTTGTATTTTTTCTGTTGTTAATTTTTTTGTTGATCTAAAAAATTATTCAACTTAAAAAAATAGTTCGTATTATTTTTCTATAGATCAGCAACCTTATTGCAATAAGCTAAATTTTTGATTAATTTTTTTAGTTTTTCTTAAATCTTTATTAAAATTGCTTCTTTTTTTTTGTTTGTTTGGATTTTTGATGATAATTTAATTTTGCTTTTTTCTATAAATAAGTTAATAAAAATCACACTAATTGCTTAAGAAAAAATACATTTTACCCTAAAATCTTTTGAAAAAAATTAAAAAAACAAATGTTCTTGCTTATAAATTGAATATTGATTTTTTTAATTCTTTTACCTCTTATAAGGGGTCCATAAACTATGAAATGGTGTCCAACAACCCAACCAATATCACTTCCAGAGAAGTAAACATCACCTTTATGGATATCCATTATATGCTACATAGTCCATGAGGTGGCAACACATGTGCCAGCTGTGTCTCTCACTATACCCTTGGGTTATCCTGTAGTTCCTGAAGTATATAGAATATATAGTGGGTGATCACCTTCGACAGGAACGCAGTCAACCTTTTCAGCAAACAACATAGAAGAATGATAATCAAAATCTCTACCAACTTTAATAGGGGCAGTCACTTTATCACCTCTTTACAAGAGTAAGACTTTAATACCATCTACTCCTGATATGTCGATAGCTTCATCTAAAATTTACTTGTAGTTGATTACTTTGCCAGGTTCAAAACCATAAGATGCACCCAAAATCAAAGCAGGTTTTGAATCTTAGATACGACCTGATAACTCTTTAGCAGCAAACCCACCAAAGACAACAGAATGAATAGCTCCTATTCTAGCACAGGCAAGCATACCGAAAACAGCTTCAGGAACCATGGGCATATAGATAATTACTCTGTCACCCTTCTTTACACCTAATTTTCTATAAACACCAGCAAGTCTTGATACATTATCAAGTAATTCAGCCCAAGTGTAGGCCTTTTCTGTGCCTAAGTAACCACAAACATATTAAATAGCTGTCTTGTTTGCAAGTTCTCCAACATGACGATCAATAGCATTGTAACACATGTTAACTCTGCTATCCTTGAACCAACGCCAGAAACCAGGATTAGGGTGGGATCTATCTAAAATGACATCAGGTTTCTTATACCAATCAACTAAATAGGTCTAATCTCTCCAAAAGTCTTCACGAGATTTGTCGTTTGTTGACTTATCAAAAGCTATTTGGTAAGCATTATTGGGGCGACTCATCCTATTAATTATTGAATATTGTTTATTTATTTGCAAATAAAATGGAGCTTCAAAAATTATTTACTTACTTAGTTTAATAATACTTTGTTGTCTTTTTTTAATAAAGTTGGTTTGTTGCTATTTTTTTGGTAAATTAAAGATTTGATATCTTTATGTTTAATATTATTAATAACAATATTATTTTTGATATTGGTCAAGTATTTATAAGGTGCCTTAATATGCAATAATCTTTTTGTTTTGAAGTGTAAATTACTCACTTAAAAAATTACTGCAAATCTTATAATAACTGGTAAATTATGGCTTACAAAAACAAAAAACTTTTTATCAACATGTGACCAACCTATGAAAATATCCATATTAAATACTTATACTTAAGTAAAATAAAAATTACAATGAATAAAATATTTAACAAGACATTATTTATTGGAATAAGATGCGAAGAGTTTTGTCTAAACAAAAGAATTTTTTAATCTTTTAGAATTCTGAAAGTGACGTAAAAAATATCTTAAATGAAGAAGAATAAACCTTTATTTTCAATTAATTAATCAAATTTGAATTAATCTATCAAAATGGTATTACATCTACAGAAAATCTGCCACATAATCAAATTTAAAAAATCTAGAACAGTTCCATAATTAAATCGCAACTTCAATCTCAATGTTTTTATCTTGACATATTTTTTTTCAGTTTAAGTAAAATTATTTGCTATAAAAATAAATATTTTTATCACTTCCATCTTGGCTAATTTATAAGTTTTTGTGGTAAAATTGAAGAATTCGTAATTAGTGGCTTAAAACAGTAATTATACTAAGAGTTAATACAAGTTATAATTAATATCTGCACGAATCCAACAAATTCTAAATAATTTACAAATTAAAGCGCCTTTATCAGAAATTATCTTTAAAATCTATTTTGCTCATCACATAAATATTTTTCTAGCAGCGTCAATTTATTCAAAATCTTCAAATCTCCAATATCTATTTTGAAGTTTAAAACTTGATTTTTTATAGAATATATATATAACAAGCAAAAAAATGTTTTTTGCTTTAAGAGAGCTTGAATATTAGATGATAATTAGATCTATAAACATTATAACGTGGAAAAATAATGACAGATATCCATTATTAAATTTAATACACTTGGAATCGATTGCATAATTAAAGCTTCTTTATATAACAATCAATTAATTATAAATAAATAAAAAGAAGAAATATTCCATCATAGGTATAGTGCTAATTTGAATTTATTGCTTGGTTTTAGAAATGAATTTAATCATCATTTATAATTACAAACGAATAATTAAGAGTTTGAATTGAAAATATCATAAGCAATTTTCATTAAATTTCTTTAATTCGTCATCTTTTTTTCAAACCTTGTAATTAAGATTTAATTTCAAAATTATACTTTAAACGAATTTCAAAAATGTATATTATTACTTTTAGGATTTTATTTTAAGATTCAATCCTATGTTAATAATATTAAGCTATTAAGATATCAACTCACGTATAGTTTTAATTAGATATTGGTAAAATGTAAATTTGCTGAATATTCTTTCTGATAAAAAGTATTATAAATGCATTTTCATTTTTGAGACTAATAAAGTAACTTAAAATAGATTTCAAATAAATTTACAAGAAACAATTTTTAGAAATCTAAATAAAATGACTAAATATATACAGTTTTTACACAGATGCATAGCTTAAAATATATGTTATTGTGCATATTTAATACTTAAATGTACTATGTTAATCAGTTTGTAAAGAAATGCTTCTCTCTTCAAAAATAATATTTAGTAGTAATAAATAGTTGACCCTTATTAAATTTCCATCAGTAATTAAAAATTTTGATTTCAAAATCTGCGAGCTTTAGAAGTTTGCATCACTTAAATTAAAATCCAATATAAATTTCATCAGAAATTAGTAGAAATAAATAGGTTAATTAGAAACAAGTTGAATAGCACTTGATAAATTATTGTAAAAAAATGAAATGATTTTTACATGGCAATACTAAAAATATAAAACTTACACCTTTAATATTTTACAATAAAATAAATTTATTCATTCTTAAGTATTCTTTGACCTCCAAAACTTTATTGAACAATCATACCCAAATGTTATTAAAGTACCAGATTTAAGTTATAAAATTGAACGAGGAAAGCTTTTATGACCAAAAAGCTTTGTAGAAGTCGCTCCTGTATCTAAATTTAATATAAAAATGCTTAAATCTTCTCCACATACAACCAAAGAGTTATTATCATTCATCAGCTTTATACTCCATATAGAGAAAGGTACTATGTCTATTTTAAATACTTTATCAAATGTCTTCCAGTTCCACATAATTATTATACAATCATCTCCAGCACTTAATATATAATCCTCTTTGTACTTTTCAAGAGTATTTACTTAGTTATTATGCCCCTTTAATGTACCATAACATTCCAATCTATTTAAGTTCCAAATTTTTATATTGTAATCTGCTGAAGAGCTCATTAAGAGATTGTCTTATTCACTCAATAGGGCTATATAAAATACACCATCTGTATGACCCACAAGCGTCCCTATAATAAATAATAGGTATCTAAGTTAATATAATTTACAAATCAAAACAAATATGTCATCGCTTTCATCATTTATATCTGCACAAATGTTTTAATTCGCATCAGATTTTAGATTAATTAATTATTTGTGACGTTCTTATTAAACAAGTAATTGATTTTTAATTAACGGTCACAGCAATTATATTCACTAGAAGAAATCATTTTGATTAATTCTTGCAATTATTATAAAAATAGCTACTCTATTTCTAATTGGTAAAATAAATTTTTCACTTTAACTTATTGAATTGTAATTAATGTCAAATAAATGGTCTCAAAAAATTTTTATTTTAATGGCATTTATACGGCTTTTAATAATCAAGAAATTTCAATTTTAAAAAGAAAGCGAATTTTAAGTTACAGAAGAAGATACAAAATTTTTAACTTGAACTTAATTTGATTTTAATTTAATCGACATCAATAAAAATTACCTTCAGGCGACTGAGAGGCAGATTCATAGTTCCAAACTTTGATTGTATTATCAAATGAACATGTGGCAAATAATTTATTTGAAACCTTGCAAACACACATCAAAATTTAATTGTGGGCTTAGAATGTTTTAAAGTTCTCTGAGTCAGTGATATCCCAAAATTTTACCACTCCATCACTACCTCCTGTTATAATGATACTATCGTGGTAGTGTATGATTGACATTACAGAACCCTCGTGAGCCTAAAATTCATCAATAAATTGATTTGTAGCTCTATCGAAGATGAGAACATTATTTCCTGGAGATCCTGTACCAAATGCTAATGTCTAAGAATCAATTTCGCAAGCACAGAGAATAGGATCTTAGTCAATTCTTTATAAACTTCTATAATTAACAACACTTTTAGAATTCCAAATAGAAACCCTATTGTAATCTTCGGCTCCCTTTATTGAATTAAATTTCAAAATATTAAAAGAAAATATACATAAAATTGAAAGAATTTGATATATTTTCTGATAAAAAATTAAAAAACAAACAAATTTTCAAAATAAATTTTATAAAATAATTTTGATTTAAAATTTACATTTTCCTCAATTAAAACTCTCTTTGCTTCTGATTCGTTGGATATTTTTACTAGTTGCTCACTCATGAAAGTTTCTATCTTTGGTGATATTTATTTTAATATTAATAAACTAGTTTCACTTTCAAACTCTTTAATGTAGAAAGAGATAAGACGAAAGTCATTTGTGAGTTATTCAATTTTTTATTTATCTGGAAAATCAACTACTTTTTTTATTATTGCATTCATTTCATCAAAATCTGTTACTTTAACCACCTTTACCATCTCTTTATCAATATCAAAATAAATTTCATCTAATTGTGGTTAAAGCGAGTCTAAAATTTCTTTGCATAAATTGTAGTTTTTCTATTTAAAAGCAAGAACTTCTTTCTTCGTTTCATTTATCAGATTAATTAAATTATCTTAAAGTATGCTGAATTCTTTTTCCACAGTTTAAGTTGCCATGTTGAATGCAAAGTCTAATTTTTTCATAAATTATTGTTTCTCCTGAAGGAAAAACTCAATATCCAATACTGACTTTTCTTTGATCACTTTCTTTTCTTTTTTCAATTTGAAAAACTCAGAAAACTTCTTAGCATACTTTTTAATTGGAGCATGATCTGTTTCTATACACTCATCGCAAAGTAGTTTTTTATTACAAGTTTTAATTGTGCATACTCTATTGACTGTACTATGCTAAAATCCTCTATCACAATTAATCTTTGGAATTCTATCATCTAAATTTTCTATAAGTTCCTTATAAAAATTCTCATCGTGCTCCTAAATTTCTTTAACTGCTTCCTTCTATTGAGATTCAATATCTATTACTGAATCACTTTTTTTTTTATCTCTAATGGTTATCGTTTTTGAATTTGATTTAAGATCCTAGTTTGACATATTTAAATTTATATTTTATACTACTTAAATATCAACTTCAATTATTTCCAAAACTAATAATAAAACTATAAACAATCTGAATAAACGATAAAAATACCTTAAATTAAAGATAAAAAAATATCCTTGTAGATAAGTATTTCTTATAATTATAGTATTAATTCAAAAATTTGATAATATCATTTTGTAAATAAATTGTGCTTTATGTTTAAAATCTTTTAAATGAAAAAAAAACATGAAATTTTTTTTTAAAACTTAAAAAAAATTTTTATTTTAAAAATAAGAGTTATTGATTTATGTTAGCACGAAATTAAATTTATTCTATTTTAAGAATATTTATATTATAATTTTTAATTGTTGCTTTAAAAAACATAATTAATTTATTTTTAAAAAATAATGAGATAGATTTTAAATTAAAAGATTAAAAAACATATCATGTTTGAGTTTCGATTTATGATTAATAAGAACAAATTATGCTTGCCATGAGTTTCGATTTAAGATAATAAAAATGTAGAAATAAATAAATAAATAAATTTTTCAGTTAAAATAGAGTTGCCTCTTTTAGAAATCTCTCAAAATTTAGAAATTCAGTAAATATTATCACTACTATTAAAAATAAATATATAAATTATGTATAAATGCATTTGCATACATATATACTATCTAGCTATTTTAATAATAAAGATTTTATTGGCGGAAATAAAATTTATGAATAGTCAATCATAAATAATTATCATTATAAATTAAACTTAACAAAAAAAAAGAGATTGATAAATATAAATCCTTTAATAAATATAGAATTATGCAAATATGAAAGGTAATAAGCAATATCAATATCAAGAAAAAGAAAATATCATTCCGTTTACATAAGGTTTTCCTCCAGGCAAGAGTAGGACTATAAGGAATGTTAGAACATCTGCTAGTTAGAATACAGCTATAATTCACTCTAGCATTTAAGCTAACTACCTTTATGATCAATAAATAAGTCAATTTAATGAACAATTCAAGTAGCCAAAAGAGCAAGAAAATAATTTAGATTAGCAGTAACAAAATGAAGAAAATGTGAGATCATTTGTGAGATATCCAAAATCAAGCAGAGGAGAGTAATCATCCACGAATCACACTAATACTGGAAAAGATTAACCTGTAGTATAAGACATCCAAGATCTTAAGTAATTAAAGTGTTTTCTATTAGAAAATGATTTGTAAGAAGAAACAATGGTTTCTAGAGAAGTTAATGGTGAATCAAACCATAACACAATATCGCATCCATCTTAGTATTCTGATAAAAATTAGTCAGAGTAAAGCTGTTTTAGAGAAAAAATCCCTCCTTTTAGAGAGATACAGTCTAACGTTATGTAAAAAACAACTATTAATATAAATTAATAGATAACAAACTTACCACTAAAACCACAAAATAGACAGAAGTCAGCAAATTAGCAACTTAAAGAAAAGTAAGAAAAAACTACATGTTAAAGCAAGCCATCAACTAGATAGGGAAGATATTGTTATGATAGCAATGAATTTGGTGATAAAAATTACCAAACAATATCCCATAACGAGCCATAATAGTTAATATGTACTTGCATTAACACAAGTGATCACAATTATAAATATTAAGTTGCTTTATAAGAAAAGAATACAAATATAAATTCATTCAGAGAACTTGTATTCTGCCAAATACACTCATAATATCAAAAAGGTATGCATCCACTAAATAATAGCAGTAATAATAATGCTCCAAATTTATCTCACTCGAATTAGAGAAGACCTTTGACATAGAAAGTAAATAATAGTAATAATAGCTAATAAAATGGAAGACCGATACAAAAATAATAATAGGATTTTGATGATTCTACAGCATCTTAAAGTAATAATGAGATGTAATCGAAAAGAACTAGCTACTTAAAAAAAAGAGGTAGCTCTTAAAATTAAAAACCTACAAGTTAGAACTCTTTAGAAGTCAGTCTCTTTTAATATTTACAGAATCCAATAAATTGTGGTGCAAATCAGAATATTATACTATCAAATGAATTTGGTAGAATGCACTCAAGAAGTGTTTTTTCTGTATCAAAAGACTAGTTTAGCAATTCTAACAATAATAACGTATCATAAAATTATCTAGCAAAGAGCTTAGCTTAATAATCAGAAGAGAGAAAGAATTTTAACAAAGCAATTCATAATGTATTAATAAATTTTAAAGCTATGTAATAAACACAAAATGTTCTTCCTCCCATGAACACCAATAATGCAGTTAATCACTAATTTTAGCAATTTTCGTAACCAGTAAAATAATAAATATCTAATTTAAGATAAGATGTTGAAGATATAAATTAAAATAATACTAATGATCAATAATTGCCAACAAACACTCCAAATAACATATATCTTACCAATAATGTAGTCATTAACAGCCATAATGAGTAGACTGCTTAGATTTAATAAAGAATAAATCTACCATTAATAAATAAAAATAGTCAAAAGTAAGGAAGATCTTTGAGCTTTAATGGGGCAAATAATAATAATAATAAAAATACAATTACATATAATCTGAACCAATAAAATTTTAAAATGCAAAATATCAACAGCAGCTTCTTTAACAGTTAAAATGAATAAGAATTATCAAATCAAAGAATAGAAAATCATTAAAATCTTTACAAGGTATTTAGCTGAATTCATAAAAAACAACTTAAAAATTTAATTCACACTTTACAATAAATTAAACATATACAAATATATATGTATCCTATCCCTTTTATGTACATAGATAAATATATAAATGAAATTTATTCAAATATTTTAATATTAAATTTAATTTATTTCAATTTTAACATTTGGTCTAAAAATAAAATTTATAAAATAAAAATGAATGTTTTTAATTATTTTTTGATGTGATGAAAAAATATTTGTTTTTTTTAGCTTTTTTTCTGATCATCTTCAACTTTTTATCTTGAAAATATTTATATTCATCTAATAAATGAGTGAATTTAAAGATAATAAAAACATATCCACTAAAAATTAATCTTAGAAAGGAAGAATTAAATTAATTGGAAGAAAATTAATTACTTCATCTAAAAGAATCAAATTATTAATTAGTAACACTAAAAAATTAAGTTTTAAAGAAAAAAATTTAGTAAATATATTGACTTGACTTATTTAGATGAAAATACTCATCATACTAGCCATTTTTATTTCTTCATGCTTAGCTGGAAACTATCTTGATAATTATTTCTGCCAAAACGAAATTTGTAACTAATATTGGATTAATTGTAGCTCCGATTAAGTTTTAACTCCTGATTAAACTTAATATTGCAATGCAAGAAAATTATTTTTAGGTTGTATTGGTTTAATTGATCAAAATCTCTAAGCAGATGCCAAGTACTAAGCATATAATACATGTAGAAAATAAATCACTTATGCTAATGGTAATATGTTTTTTTATTTTTTGAACTGCTAAGTTAATTGTGGATACTAATAGCTCTGGGTATAGTGCAGTTAGAAGCTAAATTTAATTGATAATTGTCCATCTAGACCAGGCAAGGATTGTCCCTATCCTGAAGATTATTAAACATGGAACAACGACTATTAAAAATGCACTGCTGAGCAAGATTAGAACCTCTGTTCATATGTTTCAGATGATTTGGTCACTGACTGTTCAAACTCTGTTAAAGCTAAATGCAAGCTTTTGGCTTCAAAATATGCAGGATCATCTAATAAATTTGTTTAATTGATGAAATGCAGCTCAAATTCTATGCTTCTTATTTTCTCTCTAATTACCTTACTTAACTTTTTGCTATTCTGAGATACCAGATTAATAGATAAATTGAATTAAATAAATAAATAATTTATAAATCAATGTTTTAGCAGAAAATATTGCTACAAAAAATAGTGAAAATTTCTGATCATCGATTAATTGAGAAATAAATAATTACATGTAATAATATAACAAATTTAAATAAAACTAATATTAGCATGGTATATAAATGAAATATTAATTTCATAAATAATTAATTATTTTATATTTGTTTTTTTGTCCTGTTTATTCAATAAATATAAATAAAATAAATTTCAATATCCTTTCTTAAATAATTTATTATTTTATTTAAAATATTAATTTGATATCTTGTCTTTATAATAGCTTCTCAAAGTAATTATTTAAATAATTCAGAATTTTAGTTAATTTTTTGAGAATTTAATATCTCAGAGATTATATAGATGTTTATAAGATTAAAAATATTTTTGTGTCTTAAATACTTCAACAATAATTTAACCTTAATTTAATCTAATATCTACTATCTATCTTTAATATTTAGTAAAGTTATTTGAAGCATAGTAAAATTAGGAACTAAATAAAAAAAATGATCAATTAATTGATGAAGCTGAAAAGCTTAAAAACTATATTTAAATAAAATTTAAAGTTAGTATAGAGTTATAGATAGTAATAGTATTTTAGTTTAAGCAAATTTTTTACTACATTTGTAATTTAATCAGATATTATTTATATTACCATTATTGATAGATATTTTGAATTATTTGTGATAATTTCACACTCGTATTTATTTGCTTTAATCCCATAAGGTTATTTTCTAATTACATATAAAATCATTCATAAAAATAAATAATAAATTTATATACAAAAAAATCTAAAAGATACACTTTGTCATTAAAATGCAGATAAGTTTACTTTCTAAAATATTGTGCTTGATTTTATGTACAGCAAGCTTAAATCTTGCTCGTAATACTTTTGAAGGAACTTCGGTAGTTGAGTTAGATGAACAAGCCTTCCGCCAATTCACTGGAATTGGATCAGATGATAAAAAAATTAAAGAAGATTTCATTGTTTTTTTCTATGCACATTGGTGCTCTTATTGCAGAAAAGATAGACCTATTTGGATTGATTTTAAGAACAAAAATAACAACGAAAACATTATGGCCTTACATTGTCCTGATAACTTTGATTTTTGTGAATAATTATACGTGTAAAGCTACCCTACTATACTTTTATTCCCTAAAGGTACTTACTAATACTGCATATTCTCTGGGCCAAGGGACTAGTACGAAATATAAAAATTCTGGTCCAAAAAGTGTGAAAATGAATAACTTTATGATATCAAAGCTTGAATTTGTTTGAAAAGCTTAAATAGATTTATATAATTTTATAAATATTAAATGTTTGTAAATTACTAAAATTAGTAGAAACAAAATTCTTTACCAAAAAAATATTTCTACTTTCTATTTCAATATTTTTGATTCTAAAAGCTAAAATTTATTTATTTTATAAAAACTTCATTGACCACAAAATTGTTATTTTGAAAGCAAAAATGATTATTTTAAATTAATTAAGAAATTATATTTTATCTGTCTTATTATATTTCTATGATTTAAAATATCCTTAAAAATGATAATGAGGCTACAATAAAAAATAAATAATCAATTTTCAAGAGAATTTTAAAGTTATAACCTATATTTTTATTTACAATTAAATAAAGAAACTTGATCATTTTTAAACTATAAATACTTATTTTCACATTTATTTTTACTTACAATCCTTTAAAGAAGAAATTTAAATTAGAATATTTTTTGTTATCATCTCTTGAGCTCTTTATATAAATAAAATAACTATATCTTTTTCTAGTCTAATTTATTTAAATTTGTTTATTTTAGAAATTATTTTAACTATGTTCTAAATACTTTAAATTACAAATTAAGAATGAATTATTTTAAATTAGTTAAAAACGGAACATATTAGGTGCTTTGATATTAATATTATTCAATAAGAAATTAATTATTTTTAAACGCTAGCTGTATTGATATTTATTTAATAGATAATTAATTAAAACAATCAAATATAAATAAATAACTTTAGATATATTTATTATGAAAATAAATTTTATTTTTGCATTAGTAATTGCTTTTGCAGTAGTTGCTTAAGCTGACCATAGCTTTATTGGAACAGTTGTTGAATAGTATGATCAAGTGAATTTTTCATAATAGACTGGTATCGGTCTTGGAAAGAAAAAAATGAAAGAAGATTATTTTGTAATGTTCTATGCTGGATGGTGTCCTCACTGCCAAAGATTTATGCCCGTTTGGATAGATTTAAAAAAGGATAATATGAAAGATAATTTTATTGCTGTACATTGTCCTGATAACCATGATTTATGTGAGGCTTTCGGTATACAAGGATACCCTACTCTTTTATTATTTAACTCCAAAGAATATAAATACTGTCAATTTGCAGATAAGAGGGATAAGGAAACTACATTAGAGTTCTGGAAAAAGAAATGTGAAGGAGTAGCTATGAAGGACATAAATTTTAGAGTTAGCACTGACTTTGAAAGCGAAGATGAAGATGAAGATAGCGATAATGATGTTTAAGAAGCATCTGACTTAGATGGTTCTAAAACAGCTGTCAATAAGAATAAAAATACAACAGAAGATCCTAATTTAGATGAAGAAGAAAAGAAAAAGGATGTAAAGAATTTTAGAATTTAGAAGAATAAAGCATATTAAGATAAAATCATGAAATTTAAAGATTATTTTAAGAAACTTGGTCCTCTCACTGTTGTAATTTTAATAGGATTATGTATTTTATCTGTTACATTTGTCTGCAATAAGTGCTGCTCATATGATTAAGAGGATCCTTTTACAAAGACTGTATTAAAAAGTGCTGATAAAAAATCTAAATCTGGTTATTAAAAATAGAGCAACAATAGTTCTTACGTGTTATGATTTCAATAATTTTCTTATGACACAAATAATTATTGTACATAAATACATACATACTTAAATATAAATTAATTTATTTTAATCTTTGATGTAATTTATCATTTTAAATTAGAATTATTTATAAAAATCCACTTTTATTCTCTACAAAAATAAAAATCATTCTTTAAAAATAAATTTAGTTTATTTAATTTGTAAATAAACATAATAAGGTATCTTTTTAAACTTAAATAAAATCACAATCACTATTTCACACGTTTTGATTAGTTATCATGTCAAAAAATTTGAATTTTATTGGACTCAAAAATTATATTACGAATTGATTAAGTGTTTAACATCTTAATTATTTTCTTAAAATAATTTAAAGGAAACTATTAACTAAAAACTTTTTAGAATGATGTAAAAATTTGCATTTGAGTATTAAGATACTATTTAATATTTAAAATAATCTAAAAACTAATATTAATAAGTGAAAGGCCTTCCATTAATAGATTTTGAAAGGAAAAAAGATATGAAAGATGTTATTTAAGTTTGAAAGTTATCTCTAAATCTTATTGATAGAAATTTTTGATTTCATTTATTCTTTGAGAAAATATTTTTGATTTTATTGAATTAATTTCTCTTTATTTTTTATCAAAAAAAATATTTTTTTACCAAATAAAAAGCTTTTTAGCTCAACTAAAATTGATTGATTCTGCTTTTTTCTCTTTCTATTTTGAATATTGTTAAAAAAAATTATTTTAAATTAAAAAAATAAAATCTTTATTTAATATTTCTTAAATTAATTTGTTTAAAAAATTAAACAAATTAGATAGAATTTGCTTGTGTTGATATAAAAAAGTGAAAATTACTGTAAACTAAAATCTATTACATAAACAAACAAATATTCATCTAAATATAAAATATTTTTTACAGGATAGTATTTTAGTTTCACCTTATCAATTAATTATTTATTAAATGAAAATGAATATTAAGATTTTATTTTATTCCTTAGTAATTTAATTCAATCAAAGAAGCTTTTCAATTCTTGATTTAAATCTTCCAAGAGCTCCAGATAGTAAAGAGTTAGCACCTTCTTATTATCTATAATTTTCTTCGATTTCATAACTGTTTTCTTCTTCTGAGCTGTCGTTAAAATTTGTTTGCTTGATCTATACACCTGTCGATTTTCTAGCAGCAACTACACGTGGTTAATTCAGGTTTACTTTGATTGTTCTAGATTGGATTGGGTATACAAGTGGAGCTGTATGTGTATTATTTTAGGTATATTCTCCTACTTCATCTTCAATCATTTCGACACTAGAATTCTTTTTCCCTTGAACTTATTTATCAAAAGATCTTATTGAACTATTTAAAAATCTATTTTAGCAGCTTTAGTCGCTTTCTGAGTCATTTCCAACCTCTGGAATTATTTCAAGCTTTGACTTTGTTGAGTGATTTTCAAATATTTCCTTAGCATGTAAGTGTTAGTGGTTGTGTAAATGATGATCAGTAACAATTGGCTCGAATAGATCATCACCTTCTTTGCATTTAAGCTCCTCAACTTCTTAAGCATTTAATTTTTCATCATTCAGATTTTAAAATTTTACCTAGGGAATATGAGAATCTAAATCATCACTTATTTCCTGAGTTATATCTTCCTCTTCATCATCCTAATATGTATCTAGGTCAATTTGAATTACTTTTTTTTCTTTAACTTCGATTTCTAATTCTTTTGATTGTGATTTCTTTTTTTCAGGAGTTTACATTGATTCCTCGGTACTCACAGTAAGCTTTTCCATCATTTTTTCAGTCGAAGAAGTCTTTTCAACACTCCTTATTTTACTTTTTTGATTATCATCAACTTCAAAGAGTTCATTTGCTTTTTCATCAGGTTCTTCTATCTACATTTCTTCATTAGCAACAACTTAAGATGTTTAAAGCTATTCACTTTGAATAGGCTAAGAAGGATTATTATCTAATTATGTTATTTCTCCATCTTCGATAGAAATAGCTTTGGAATGTTAATTATCACTTTTATTACAAACCTAATCCTTTAAATCATTTTATTTTTCATCTTTAGATTCAAAATTAGCAGCATCATTTTCAGTTCCTAGCAATTCTTATTCAATCTGAGTATTTGCTTTATCTTCTAAACTCTTTTCTTCAACAATTTCTGAAACATCATTCTTTTAATTCTCTACTGGTAAAACAATGTCTAAAGACTGTTATTTCTGCAAGCTTTCTTGATCTTCAAATGAAATATCTTAAGGTAATTCTTAGACTTAGCTCATTAAAACTTCTGAATAGCTTTTATTTTATAATTAATCTTAAGGCTTATACTCTTATTCTCCATTTAAAGGTTTTTACTCTGATGATTCTTTTACAGATTCCTAATTATTTTCAAATAGAAGCTCTTCTTATTCATTTTAATTTTTTGAGCTCAGTTTCTCATCACAATTGAAACATGAAGGATTAATCTCTTCTAATTATTGTTAAGAACCTAATTGACTTTTAGTTTCTTTGGTTTCTTGTTATTAAAGCATTAAAGTAGGATGAGGCTTATGTTCTTCATTTTATTTATTATCATTTGATTCATGAGTTATCTTAATAACATAATTATTGCTATCCTAAAATTACTTCTTTTAAATAAGCTCTTTTTCTTAAAGAGATTAATCTTGTTTATACTTTTAAAAGTCGCCAAATTGAGTTTCTAGGAATTACAGGTATATTTCAGGAGCATTTTACTTTATTTCACATAATCTTTAAAAATTAAAAATAAATTAATATAGATAAAATTCAAAATAATAAAATATATTTACTTATAGACAGAGCTTTTTGGTTTAATTCTAACGCTATCAATTTGCTTAGATTAAATATTTTTCCATTCAACTAAATACTAGTCATTTTAGTAATCATGCATTTGCATGCTCAGAGCTTAGTGACCTTTCTCAAATGATCCTTCAATATCTTCAAACTAGCTTTCTTCAAATAGCTTATTTAAACTATCTATCTTAATAGGTGAACAAGCAGAGTTTGATAAAGTTTTAATTTTAGCAGGTTTTTCAGGTTCAGATTACATTTTATTCTATTATACTGGGGTAAGTGTCAAGGTGTGCTATTATTATTAAGGTTATTAGATTATACTCTTTTTAAGGATAAGCTTTTTGGTTAACTTTAAATTTGAGGAATTATCTTAGTCTAGTTAATTTTCTAGTTACTTACTCTCCTATTCAGAATTTGATAAATCATCATCTTCTGTTTGATGTTTTTTGGGTAAAATTTATGATAAATTTCTCTTTTCATTAATCTTGATGTTAAAGCTATTGCTTTTTTCATTTATTTCAGATTTATGATCGCTTGGAAAATAATTTTAATTCTTGCTATTCTTATTAGCATAAATGAGTTAGCTATTACTTCTAGTGTTTCTTTATTCTCTAATATTAAAGTCAGAGGAATCATCGTCATTTAACATTTGTTTAAAATTATCATTTTAGGTAGCATTGAAGTACTTTTACAAAATTTGATCTTCATCTGAGTCAAAGCTATCAGAATATTTTGAATTTTTTTAATGTCTTTTTTCACTTTATATTGTATTTTTGGATTTATTTTACAAGTGAAATGGTTTTATTTTTGGAGGCTTTTATTTTTACTAAAGCTTGGGTTAATCATTTAATTCTTAAGATCCCTTCTAAGCTTAGCTCCTTAATTAAATTTATTGTTTTTACTAGACTTGCTTATCATACTTTTAGTACATTTAGCTAAACTCCTTCAATTCTTAGTCAGATTCAAAGCTACAATTAAGTAATTCATCCTACATTGAAAATTCCTCATCTTATTTAGAATCATATTTCTTGTAATTTCTATCTAACTAAGATTGCTGATTATTTTAATCCTCTTTCTTTTAAATCTTGATAATTTTTTTCATTTTTACACAATTTCTCTTGATAAAAATAATTTAATTAAGAATTAAAAATTTTTTTTATTAATTAAATTTAATAAATTTATTGATTCTAAATACCTAATATTTATAGCAGTGTTTACCAATTTTTAGAATATATTTTTAATTTATGCATACCCTCTAAAGAATTGACTAAAATTAATTTTTTTAAATTAAAAAATTACACTTATAATTTGATTTAAAAGAATTTAATTAATTATTTTTTTAAATAAATTATAAATTTTAATTAATATTTTTGAAATTGACTCTGTTTAGAATTTTTATGGTAAACCTAGAATCTTTAAAAATTTGTATTAATTTATATTTTATAGATTATAAAATAAAAGATTTTATGCTGAAAAACGTTCTCCCTAAAAATATATTTATAATTTTAACACTAATTTTATATATAGTCAGGCCAATTATTAATTTTAGAAAATTTTTAGTTTGAAATATGTAAGCACTTCACAATTTCAAATAAGAAAGTGAAATAAAATAACAAATAATGAGCAATGCTAAATTGATGTTTTTAGCAATACATAATTATTAAATTATTATGGTTCACATATTCTGTATTATGCTTAACTATCTATCTATCAATCAATCAATCTAGCTATACTTATTAATCGAAAATTGATTATAATTGCATGATATTTGAACCAAAAAAAGATAATTTAGAAGAAGAGAGTATATAATAAAAATAAAGTAAAAAAAATATATTCCTGACCAGAAAAAAAACTAAAGAAAAGTAGTCCAAGTCATTTTTTTATAAAGCAGATAGTCAAAAAAGAAAGAATGAATTTAAAATCATGTTTGATACTAGTTTTAGCTAGTGTGTTTACTTAGAAAGTCTTAGCCGATTATATTAGTCTCCACTAATGTATTCAAAACAGCTGTTTTTCACTTTATACATACTGCCAAAACGAAACTAAGTGCAAGAAATCATATTAATTAGTTAATTTGTGTTCTCAAGTAAATCCTGAATTTGTTGATGACTGTATTGGTAATATTCATAACTATCTTCACATTAGTCTTCAGTAATGCCTCACCGAAAAATGTGGTTACAATACTTACTATTAAAATTGCGGTATAACAAACTCTAAAATTAGAAACTGCATTGATATACCTGACTCAGATTGCTACTTGAATAAAGGAGGTAAAGAATTCAAAGCTGATGTAGATAAATGCACCCTTTAAAACTACGCTAGCAATTGTGGTAAAATAGATCCTTCATACAAAGAGTACGTAACTAGATGTAGTCAATTAAACACCCTATCTTGCTATTAATCTAGTCTCCCTAACGCTTCTTAAACAATTCAATAATTATTCAAATGTTCCTCTCAAATATTAAAGTTATTATTAGCTATATTAATGGTTGCTTTATTGCTTTGAGCTAGATTTATTCCAAATAATTAAAGTTATTTATTCTAATTTGTGTAAATAAAATGTTTAATTTTATAAATTAAGTTTAATTTCAAAATATTTTAAATAAATGATCATTAAACATCATGTAAATTCATTAAAATTATGATCAATTATTATGCAAAATACCTTATTATTCATTAAAAAAAGTAAAATATAATTAACATTTAATCAAATTATTTTGTGAAAGCTAATAAAAAATAAAGAAATTTATAATAACAAACATAAAAAAATATCTAAAAAAAGATTCTTTTAACATTTTTCCTTAAATTTGTCTTAACTTATATTAATTATTTTTACATATTGTTGATTTATAAGTTATTATTTAAAATAATTACTTGGCAAGCTGAATAAATAATTTTCTTCTGATATACAAGCATTCATGCATACTCACTTCTTTATATCTATTTACACACATTTTTTTATCAATTTCTTATAACCAAATTACTCATTTTATTTATATCTACCTTATATTTTTATCTTTTATTTAACTTTTTAATTTATTATTCAATTTAAAATGAAAGAAAAAATTAATTTTGAATAATATAATTTAACAGATTAAAACTGAGAAATTAAAATGATTTCAACATAAATAATTACAAATAAATAATAATTTTGTTTAAAATTTATTATTTCCTATTTTATTTCAAGGAATTTCAATAAGGATTATTTAATCTACTTAAATAAATTCACTTGTTAGTGTTTCTACCTGGACATTTTACTAATTTAGATATTTTATCTTTTATTTAACTTTTTAATTTATTATTCAATTTAAAATGAAAGAAAAAAATAATCAAGAATAATAGAATTTAACAGATTAAGACTGAGAAATTAAAATGATTTCAACATAAATAATTGCAAATAAATGATACTTTTATTTAAAATTTATTATTTACTATTTTTTATTTGATGGAACTTCAATAAGGATTTTACTTAAATAAATTCACTTGTTAGTGTTTCTTACTATTTTACCTGGACATTTTACTAATTTAGAAGCTGATGAGTTATTGCTGGAATCTCTTAAATTTTTTCTTTACATTATCTTACTTAGTTCATTTTGGAGAGAGTCTACTGATATATGATCGTTTTGAGGGTTTTGATGTATGAGAGAATGAGAAGGCTCAATATTTGAAAAATCATTCTAATTTTACACATTATTTTCATAGTTTGCTGTCTAAAAATTATGTTAAATTTACTCTTTTTACAAATAATTTTGAGATTGATTAACATTTTATTCAAATGAATTATTATTTCCTTATGAATAAAATTTTTTAATCAGTGAGGATTAGTTTTTTATTAAAGGTCTAGACTCTTCTGTCATTTAAGAAGTTTGCAGCTGTTACTAAGTGTATTATTGATTTTATATTTACTATTACAACTAGCTTAATGACTATGCTGAATTTGGAAGAGGAGGTATAAATTGGTTGTTTATTAAATTATTTTAAGCGGGAGAGTTAAATTATTAGTATGATTATATTCTATTTATGCTTTGAACACTTTACTAAAGGTTATTTTCAATATAATTATTGCTATTTTGAGATATGTTATTGATATTTTAGTTTAAATTAAGCTGATGTTTTAAATTTGAAATACTATTTTCTTATTCTTGTAATTGATTTTTATATTTGTTTTCAATCGCACTCTCTTAGTCTTTGAATTAGTTCTCTATTTATTTTGTATATTCACTTAAGGCTAGCACTCTTTGAGTCATTTTATTCAGCTCTATTTAAAAAGTTTCATTCTACTTAATCAGCTTAGAGACTTTATTCGCATCTCTCTGCGCTTTTAAGCTAAGTGGGTCTTCTTTATTTGATAGAAAATTTTTTTAACTACACTAAAATAAGTGTTATGGAGTAATTTAATTAAATTTATCAAATAATTCTCCAATTGACTGTAAAGCTTCTTACTCTAAGCAATTCGATGAAATTTTTAAGCTATTTTTTTCTATAATTCTTTTAATTTGCTCAGACAATTTTTCACATTATTAAGTTTTTTTTATTAAAAATGAATTTTTAATATTTTTATTTGGCCAATTACATCCTTAAGCAGCGTTATTAAGCTCACCTTAAATATTTGCTTTTTTTATTCTTACTATAAATAAAACAGAGTATACTCCTTTTCTAAATAGCTTATAAATTTAATTTTTCTTTAATTATGATGCATTATTTTGTTTAGCTTAGCTGCTATTATTGTTTAGAGCAAAAGGATTTAAAACTGTATTGATAGTGCTAAAATAATTAAAAAACTTCTTGCAAAAGGTAATATCTTTGGATCTTTATATTAATTTATTGTGAATATTGGCAAATCCATATAAAAACTGTTCTATTATAGAAGTAAATAATTTTATTTTAGATTACATATTTTGAGCTTCTTGCTCCAATTTGCTATAATTTTAGTTAATTTTTTCAGCCTCAAAATATTTTTATGAAACATCGATGAATTCTTTTTCTTTTTGCTGCTAATCATGCTTTAGATATTCTATTTCCCCTTAGAGAGACATTATTTAATCATCACAATTATAAAGTTTGTTTTAGAATTCTACTTCACTCTACTCAAATAATTCCTTCATCTTCATTATTTTTTCCTCATATTCTTCTTTTACAGCAAACAGAGAGTTTTCTTGCTGTGCTTTATTTAAGATTGTCATCTACTGTAATTAATCTATATGGTCTTGAAATTTTTCGATATTTGTATTTAAATTTTACTACTAATTTTCCAAAATGGATACTTTTTTTTTGTACATTCCAACCATTTATGCAAAATACCCTATTCTGACTTTTAACTATTCTTAAGGAATTAGAAGATCGAGATCAATATATTACCTTGGTGTATTTTAACTAGTTATTTACTAGCTCTAACAATTTTCTCCTTGATTCTAAATTGATTTTTTTCTTTTCGTAACCGTTTATTTTTTTAACACTGTTTTTGGAGGTTTTGTATTACTCTTACTTCTTTTTTGCTCCTTTTTATTTAAAGAGTCTAAACTACCCAAACGATTACTTATAATAGCATTCTAGAACCCTCTTATGCTTGCTCTACTCTAATTAGCGAAACTATTTGAAATAGAAGTATCTTAAGCAGATTTATTATGAGTTTAATTTAAAGTTTCATCTTCATTATCATCTTATTAATCTTCTTCTACTTCGTTGCATTCAAATTCATCGTAATTTTAATGTTTGTTAATATTGAAAGTGCCCTTAGAGCTTGCCTCATTTAAACTCTAATTATGATTATGGTTAACATGGATAAAATTAGAAGCTTAGTTCTTTATTTGAAGAAGTGCTTGATCTCCCTCAAATTCATCTAACTTATCTTTAGCAAATTCAGCAATCTCTTAAATGATTAAATCTTAATCCCTCTACATTCTCCTATTTATTTGCTCTAATTCGATTAATTATTCTTTTAATTGTAAATTATCATTTATTAACTACTCGCTCCTTTTCTTGATCTCAGCCTAACATTTCTTAGATTATTATATATCCCTTTACAAAATATCAATATTTTCTTCTAGTGAACCTTTTGATTATATTTATCTAGCCAAGCTTGCTCTCGTGTCCTCAAGAGATCTCATAGATTCCTCATATCTCATTTTAAGAGCACTTAAATCGACTCTTAATTAAGAATTTTCGGATGAATACTTTAAATTGTCAGCAGCTAATTTTTCAACTTTTTAAATTTATTATTCCATGTCATTTATTTTTTCTTCCTTAGAAGCTAAATTTTTCTCTAATTTTTCTATTTTCCCTTTGCATTTATTATTGGATTATTCTAATTATTCAATTTAAATCCTCTTTTTTTCCAGCTCAATTCCTCTATTTTCGTTTTCGCTGAGCAAAAGAGCCATCTATTCCCTGCTTCCTATTGTACTTTACTAAATCCCTTTAAGAACACCCTTTTCATAAATGTGTAATTTAAAATTAAATATTTAAAAATTATTTAAATTTAAATCTACCTTGACTTGGCTAACCTCGCTAATGAGATTTTACTTTTCTAGGTCATATTTTTCAATAGCTAATCTATACTATGTTATATCAGATTAGTACTGAGTAATCTATTCATTTTAAATTTATATTCTCTACTAAAGCTACTGATTAAATTCTAATAGAGATTCGTTCTTCTCTTAAAGTGATAATAAACGTATATTAAAATCGTCCTCATTAAACCTTAATTGCTTCTGCAAATCATAAAAATTTTACTCAAGCTAAGCCTTATCAGATTCAAGTTCTTAAACCTTTACATTTAATTTTAAAAGCTTTATGATATTAAAATGTATAATTAATAGTTTACTTGTTCTTTTAAAATATCCATCTAATGGTCTTTCATTTACAAATCATTAGTAAGTAGCTTAATTTTAGTTAATTACTCTTTTAAAAGTCCAACAGTCTCGTTGTTGCCAAATTGTGTTTATTAAGTAGTTTATAAATTGAATGATATGTTATCATTAGTAAAAAATGACTTCTCTGTTGATTTAATAGTAAGCATTCTTTAATCTTTTGGTGGTGAATTTTATGTATTATTTAAGTTTTAATTTGAATCGTTAACTTTTTCATTTTATAGATTTGATATGCTATTAAGACTATTGTTATGAAGAATTGATAAATCACCATTTTAAGTAGATGAATTTGTTTATTTAGTTAATAATCCTTTAATGCTAGAATTCTTAGATATTATTTTCTCCAACTAATCAAAATTCATTTAATTTTGTTAAGTAAAATGTAATATTCCTTTATCTATATATTAATAATTTAATTTTTATAACTCTGCTATATAAAAATGTTTTAAATTTGTACTAGATTCACTAAATTTTTAAAAACTTTTTATGGTACTTTGAGTGATTTTTAAAAAGATATATTCAAAATTTGATAAACAGCTTAAATTTATAATTCAAATAAGAAATACCTCAAAATATTATTTATTATTTTTCAGATTTTTATTTTTTGTTAATGATAATTTTTTTATGAATGCTTATTCAACTAATTGCTATATAGCTAGTTAGTTTTTGAATTTTCAAAATAAAATTTTGTGCGAATATACAGCTTTTTATATTTCTACTAAATAATCATTAAAGATTTTCAAAATAATTAATTGATTTTAGTTTGCTAAGTAATTGCATGTAGACTCAGTTTTAAAATATTTAATGAATATAATAAATTTAAATTAATAGCTTGTAAATTAAAGACACAACCTATAGTTTTTATCAAAATTTTTAGCAAAATAGAATAAATAAGCTTACTTTAAATATACTAACAGTACATTAGAATTATCTTCATAACACAAGCACATTCTACAAAATATAAATAAAGGGTATTATTTTGAAAATTAGCGATAATGTCAGAAGAAGCAAAACCTGTAATTGCTTCGTGCAGTAATATAGTACTTACTCATGATTTATAAAATCCATATCCTATCTTGAGTAAAAGACCACATGAAGGCAATGTTAATTGCGTAGTGTGGAATCATAATAGTAATTTTTTTATTTAGCTATTTTTCTTTTATTATCATTTTTTTAAAAGGATTAAAGACTATTTTTAAATCATTTTTTAAGTAAAAAAAGCAATTTTAGTTAGTGTCATATTTAAATATGAATATGGATTAATATTTAAAATTGTAATTAAAAAGAAATAAAGAGTTTTTAGCATATATAAAATAACTAATTTTAATATTTTAATAGACCTTGTACTAGCAAGCTGTGGTAATGATGGTAAAATAGTGCTTTCTAACTCAAGAAAATAAGGAAATCTCATATAATTTGATGATGACATTTAAAATAGTTCTCCATTAACTTCAATTTAATTTACATCATAATCAACAAAGTTAGCAAGTGGAGGAAGCAATGGAAGAGTTAAAATATATGATTTAAAAAATTAATGTATAGCAAAAACATATTCTAATCACTTTGGAGGAGTTACTTGTGTTGATTGGCATTAAAACGACTACATTTTAGCAAGCAGTAGTTAGGTTGGAGATATTTTTCTATATAACACAGAGAATGATTAATAAGTAGCAACTTTCAGTGAAAACAATTCAGTTTAACAAATAAAATTTTCTCCTTAGAGAAACAACTACTTAGCTTCATGTTGTGGAGATGGTAGAGTAAGTTTTTGGGATATAAACACTAAGCAACAATTTGCTGTCTTTTAAAACCACCAAAGTAAAGTAAATGCTGTCACTTTTTCTCCACAAAACAGAGTACTTGCAACCTCAGCTTCTTTGGATGCTACAATAAATTTATATGATATAAATGAAAAAAAAGTGGTAAAGAAACTATAATGCGATTCACCTATAACTTCACTTGCATTTAATCATGATGGTTTCACACTTATAGCTGGTACTTTATATGGCGAACTTATGGTTTATGACCTCAAAAATCTGCCCAAACCTAGGCTGCTGCTTGAGGGGCATACAAAAAATTAAGCAGTTAACTTTATCAGTATAATAAAAAATAGTGAATCCAGATCTCAAGTAAACTCGAGTGCTCCTAATTCATAATAAGCACCAAGTAATAAAAGTAGTAGCTAAAAAGATATTTCATAAACAAAATACTCATAAAACTTAAGCTAGTTTAGTAATTAAGAGTAACAAATTTAAGGCACAAAACTAAATGGTAATTAGCTTACTCTTACCTCAAATAAATTATTGAAAATCATTTTTTAAATAAATAAAACTAGATACAATTTCGTCATAAAAATCTAAAACATCAGAAACATCTACATTAAACCCTTCTAAATTTAAGTAAAATACATTTTAATTGAATGAAAGATTTAATTTAAAATTGAAAACTATTTTTTTTTTAATATTGAAAATTAATAAATGTATTTACTTATGAAAAACAAATAAATTCTAAACTTATTTTATAACTTTTAAAACAGCTAAAACAATAATTATGGAAATTACTCTGATAGAGACACTTAATAGAAATAAATAAACAATAATAACTATAACATGACATCTCCTTCTATAAACAACTCTAATGGAAAGTAATTTAGTAATAACCAATTTGCATAACCATTAAATTAAAACATAAGTACAAAAGAAAGTGGAATTTAGTAACAATCTCCTGCTCCATTATCAAAATAATCATAAATATCAAATCCAAACACTTTAGGTAACAATAACAGCATGTAAAATATATAAAATGGAAAAAGCTCTCAAATTTTACAAAATAATTAAGATAATCAAAATACAATTAATTCTTAGCTAGCTAGAAAATCAAGTGCTAATTATCAAGAAGAAGAAAGTAAAGCATAAAATGGACTTTCTAAAAATTATAGTAGTAAGCATATATATAACTAAAACTCCATGATTTTAAGCTCTGCGAAATAATCTACTTTATTATAATAAAATTAATCTTCCTCAACTAAATTATAATCACCTGGATAAGATGATTTCTCAGAAATGAAAAGATCTGGAATAACTAATGTTTAGCCTTATGAGCTACCACCAAAAGCATCTACTATGTACATTATTTTATTCTTAAATTGATTAAAAATATTATCTATTTAATTATACAGAATTGAAAGAACTAATGGCAAAAATCTATCATAAATATAGCAATAACCACCATAGCTCATTTAATAAGGAGATGATTTTACTAACAAATAAAAATAATATATTAAAAATATGATGGAAGACTATTTTTTGGATATGAAATTTAGCTTTTCTGAGTAATTTTAGAACCTTCATATAGAAATAATTCGTTAATTTTAAATTTAATAGGTAATATTATTATTATCTTTACTAATTCCGATTTAAAACTCTTTTATAAACTGATCAAATTTTTACATTTGAAAACTAATATAACTTTATAATTTATGCTGAAAAGTTAATTTAAAAAATTTACTTGCATAAAATAAACTAATTTTCTTATTTCATTATCAAAAAGCTATTTTAAAAATAGAAAAATTTTTTTTATTTCTAAAAATTTTTACAAAAAAATAAATTAGAATGAATTAACTACCTTACTTGATTAATATGTAAATAAAAACAAAATTTTGGAGGAAAAATTGTAACAACTTTAGCTGGAAAATGAGAGATTAAAAAAATCTACCTATTGAAGTATGATTTGTAGATAAAATTTTGGAGAGCTCTTTTTGGGTATTAATAAAAAATAAATTTCAAATTGTCTAAAAAAGAAAATAATGAAGTTTCTAATTTAACTTTAGTTTATCTCAGGTAAAAAAAAGTAGATTTCTAAATTTATTTTTTATTTTTTAGATTTAAAAAATACAAATAAACTTAATTTAATTTTATAATTACTTAAGTAAATTAGATTTGTTCATAATTTATATTCTATAATATATGTAAGTATTTTTAATTATTTTTACTTGTAAAATTGCATTTTAAGTTTTCTTGTTAAGTAATAAATATGGCTTGATTATTATTTATTGAAATTTATTTATTCTTATTTTATACTATTATTAATTATCCCTAATTTTAACCAAAACTTTCAAATTTTATAGCATCTACTTCTAATTATCTTTTTATCTATCTATTTGATTGATTTAAATGCATTTATATCTTCCAAATAATCTATTTAATTTCAAGCATAAAATCTAATTGTTTCTCCTTTAATTTTGACAGATTTTAATAATTATTGAGCTTAACATCTTAGAAGAAGTTTAAGACAAGAAAAAATTTTTTCAAGGATTTGTAGAAATATAATTAAAAGAATTAATTATTTAAAAATCTGATGAAATATATTTAACTTTTTATAAATTTATTTAATTATTATATTGTAATTTAAATATTTACCATTAATCCATACGAAATTATAAACAAATAAAAAGTAGAAAATTTTAATAAAAATAACATATAACATTATTTAAATAATATGCTTTTGGAAATTCAAAACTAGTCATTTAATAGCTCTGGACAATAATGTGTTGAAAATTCTTAACTGTAATCAAATCCTTAAAAAACTACTGAGGATATTGATATAGAAAATGCAGTTTATTTATAAAAATAAGATTATTCAACCTTAAAGGATTTAAAAAAGCATATAAGCACTCCTTTTTTACATTGCCCTTAAGTTACTTTTAGATATACCTAAGGTTAAGAAGGATTAGAATTGACAACTTACTTAAAAGAAATAAAAAACAATATTTAATGCTTTGAAAACATTACATTTGTTATCAAATTGTAAATTTTATTCATTAATTTTTTTTATTAAATTAAAATCTTAAAAAAAGTTGTAAATCCATTGATGAATGCAAATAAAAGTATCATAAAACTATAATAGGTGGATATTAAAATGAGTTTTTGATAGAATGTAACATCAAAACAAAAAAAATTAAATTGATCTTAGATTATCTTACATAGTTTACCTATATTGAAGATGTTATGATTTAAAAATACGCTTTACAATAATCAAAAGTAATTTCAAAATATTTTTATTTTTTCTTAAATTTTTTTTGAAACAGTTCAAAAATTTAGAAGGAGTCCACTTATAAAAAGAGCTATTCTAAAATTTATTCTTAATAAAATAAATATCTAAATTTAATACACTTGAATTTGCAGTATCTCAGTAAATTAAATATTTAATAATTCATAAATATAATTTTTCATTTAATAAAGAGCCTTTTTCCCTATGAACTTCTACAAAATATTGAATGTATGGAGAGAACTAAGAGTTTTAATTATAAGCTGCGAGAAGAGTAAGATAACCATCGATAACCTTAACAAAATAATGTAAATAAAGCTATTTAATCCACAAAGAGAATTAACAAAAATGATTTATCCTATTTTGGGAGAAAATATCTCAGAAAATTACTAAAAAATATTAATTTGTGATTTTCCTTTCAATAAAGACGAGCTAGAGGGATTAGAAAACATAAAAAACATAATAAAATTAAAAATTAATTTAGATGTAGACTTTAAAATTTAACCTTATTCACCTATTGAACTTTTTAAGTATTTATCAACTTAAAAAAATATGCATTCTCTTTATTTTAGAGTAAGTTTTTTACAAATTTTATAATTTTATTTAATTTAATTAAACTTTAAAATAATTTAGTGTTTACCTTATCCTCCTACTTCAAGACTCAGCCAATAAGATTTTGGAGATATTTGCTCATAGATAATTAAAATTAAAAGTTTAACAAATTTATATTTAGATATGAACTTTAACACCATCCAAATAGAAAGAATTAACAGATTAGAATTTAAAATTAACCAAAAACAAATTTATGTAAATTTCTTAAAATTACTTAAAGAGAAATTCCCAGAAATGCATAAAACTAGATGGGAAGTAAAATTTGAGCTTATAAATATGTACCTTACAGAAAAAATGAGAGAATTGAAAACTACTTTGCCTATCTCTGATAAAAACAGTAGAAAAAACCCTATTTATTCAGAATACTTCTGCAAATTTTGATATAATAAAAATAACTTGATTAGTATATATTCAAATTAATAAAACTATGATATTTATAAGAAAGCCACTATATTACTTTATATTTGCAATTAAAATAAATTAAAATTGTTAATAATTTAATTTAATATGAAAATATACCTTATTAAATATCTTCTAACCAGTAAAAATATCAAGATTAACTAAATGAAGTATGTGTTTTGAAATTTGTTTCCTTTATTAATTATTAATATAAATTTAATAAAGGACTAATTTTGGACAAAGTTTTAAATATTATGGAAATATGATAGAAAAAAAATTGATTTTTTAATTTATCTGTTACCATAATCACTAATTTCTGATAAAAGCAATTATTGTGTGAACTATTGTTATTATTATTTTTATTAAAAATTAAAAAAACTGACTAATAAGAAGATTTTAATTTTTTTTTTGAAGCTAAAATTTAGAAAAAACAGCAAAAAACTAAAAAACTTTAAGTCTTATTTTGAAATAATAATTGAAGATTTTTTAAATCTAAATAAAATTTTAGATTTCAATGTTTAATTTATATTTATTTAATGATCTTTCATTTTTATTTATTAATTAAATTTGAAAAGATACTATATAATATTATCATTTAATCAAAATACAATAAGTTATAATTAAAAGTTTTTGCATAATTTAATATAGTTAATATAAGTTTAATAAGAAAAAAGCATCTTTGATGCTTAAGAATTTATAGATTAATTTATTTCAAAATTCTTGATTATATTTCTATCAAAAGGTTTATCACAGTTTATTTTTAGCCAAATAAAATAAATATTTCTCCTATCAATCAGTATTCGTTACCTGAACTTTAAGCTTCATAGTCATTTACTTTTTGTTAAACAATTTTATCTTGTAAGCAATTAATAGTCTCCACTAACTTCATATAGTCTTTATCATTCTACTCTTGCAGATAATCTAAATCTCTAATCATGTTATTGTTAAGCTTAAGCATATTGACGAGATTAATATTTCTTTATTTTATTATTTTAAATAATTTTTTAAATACATAAAATTATTAAAATGGATTTATAAATAATAAAATATTTACTTATTATTTTAAGGAGCTTTTTAATTTTGTTATAAAATAGAAGTTCTCATTTAGCCAAAGTTAGTAGGAGC
Organism: Tetrahymena malaccensis 436; assembly: GCA_000231845.2. Taxonomy (NCBI): domain Eukaryota; phylum Ciliophora; class Oligohymenophorea; order Hymenostomatida; family Tetrahymenidae; genus Tetrahymena; species Tetrahymena malaccensis. The sequence goes on from JH719967.1 coordinate 124,149, forward strand.
TTTAATAATATTTGATTTTCTTAAAAATGAGTTGTAGTTGTAATTCTATTTCTTTTGATTAATTTCATGATTACTTAATTGTGATTCACTGCTACAAACACTGCTATTTGATTAATCTTCTTCATCCAAACTCAATTCAATAAGCTTTTTAGATAAACCAGTTTAATTAGTTTATTATTTAAGATACTATCTGCATGACTTATGTGTGCATCCTATACCATTACATTTTTGTTCTGAAAGTTTTTTTGATGCTATTTGCTGCACTCCTAGATTGTTTTTATTTATTTCTGAGTTATTTTGCATAGTTCTTTAAAGTTATTTCGAGTACTTTTCTTAGAATTACTTGCTTTACTCAGACATGTAAACTTTATTGATTAAATTTAATTCATCTTTCCTACTCAATAAGAATGGTTTTTTTTCATCCAAAAAGAAACCTCTTTTCTTTTTAATTGCAGCTATTTTACTAATCAAAAGTTTATCTTTAATAAGTTTACAATTTCCTAAAAACTTTTAAAAAAATAAATTGACTATTAATAAAAGCTAAATAATCTGATAAATTATCTATTAAATATTGTTTATTCATTAATAAAATTGCAAATTTGCTAATTGATTTACTATTAAATGTAAGTAAAAATCAAAATTAGCTTATTAACATAATAAATAATTAATGAAAAACTAAAATGCATAAATTAATATACTTAAATGGTTAGTTTATTTTAATTAAATTAAAAAGTTAAATTTTAAATAAATTCTATGAAATAAATAAATAAATTTTAAGAATTAATTATATTTGATGATACCTTATTGATATTTTTATCTGACCAAAGATCTATCACACCCATAGTGCCTTTAGGGTCTCCATCTGCGAGGTCTTCTAAGACAGGACGAATTTAAGCGTTATCTTACTTTTCATATGACTTAAATGCGAACTTGGAAAATGTTTTTCTTTTGTTTTTTAGCTCATTGAAAATTTAGTCATATTGTTAGATTCTTTTCTTTTTTTGTTAAATTAGTTCTTCATTTTTTTTGTTTAGTTATTCTGGGAAACGAGCTTTGGTTGTTAGATTAGGAAAAAAATCTTTCATAATTTATTCTGATGTTCTAATTTCTTTTGAAGGGTCATTTGTTGCAGTTGAGGGAACATTTAAATAAGACTTTCTAGTCTCAAATATTTAAGATGATTAAGATGCTATTATTTTGGGAGCATGACTTAATAATGTTATTTGATGGACAATAGGAGCCCTTTATTCTTGTTTTTAATTGGATGTATTATTTTCTAAATAATTTGAGGCAGGAGGTATTGATACCTATTTTTAAGGAGATAAGCTTATACCTTAGTTAGAAGTATCTGCCAAATTCGAGTTATCTTATTAGATTTTGTATATTCCTTGAATTTGATCTCCTAACACTATTGATTTTTTCCTAGCAAATTGCATAAATTCTGAAGAGCTGAATCTATCGTTTGTATTTGAAAACGTTTATTTTTCTTCGTTTTGTCTATTTCCTCTTGGAGTTAATTACTTTTTGAGAGCAAAATGAGACTTTCTTGATATTTCTTTAACCAGATATTGCTTTTCTTAAGAATTTTGTCCTTTGGTTTATGAGCGAGTGTTCTAATTTAAAAAATAAAGAAATTTCACTTTTAACATGAAAAACCAGTAATTTAATAGCATTTTTAGCTACCAAATTAAATAAATCAAATACAATAAATAGCTTTTAATTACTTTAGAATCTTCAAATACACCTTGCAGTTGGCTCTCAATGAGAGATTGTCTTCTGGAGAGTGTGTCATTTTATGAATTAATAAAATTGGTTATGTGTGTTTCTTTTTGTTTTATAGGGAGAGTTTCAGATGAAAAATACACCTGACTTTATTGTGACCCATTGCTAATGTAAGTAGTAAAAGGTGTTATTTTTTCTTTTGATTGATTTACAAATTTTTTAGAGAATTTAGAATCGCTCGAAGCAGGTGTATATTAAGTTTTATTATAAGAATCTTTCTGCTTTCTTGAAAATAGTCCACTTGAATTTGGTGTAATCGTGTTTGGTCTAGATTATCTGTTCATGGTTTCTAAGTTTAAAAAATTAGTATAAAATGTAATATTAAATAAAATAATAAAACCTTATTATTATTGTTGCTATTGTTGTTACTATAAACTAGGATTTTAAAATATTTTTGATATAAACGATTTATGGTCTTATTATTTTGGTCTAGCATTTGACTTAACTGATTGAGTAACTCTATCTGGAATTGCTAAAGTCTATAAAGATACTTAATTACTTTATGAAATATTTTTATTTATAGTGCGACTTTATTTTGCTCTAATTATTTTAAAAGATTTGCTTTTTATAAATGTCTCTAGTTAATAATATGAATAAAATTTCATACATCATTTCTCGAGATTTCAACTATGAAAAACCTAGCATTTATGGTAGTTTTTTTTATTAAAGGACAAAGCTTATTTTGAAAATTTTAATAGCTTCAATAGTATTTCTTTGTTTTAATTTAATAAATAATATATATCTATATATCTATTCCGCGAAAATCAATGTTAACCAATCTCTTAAGCAATCAATCAAAAAATATATATTAAGATCATAGCTTTTGTTTATGATTAAAAGATTATTAATAAATTAGTTAGTTAATACATTCCTGAAGTCAAAATTCACTTTTCAAATTATATAAAGTGAACCAACTATGATTACCAAATTTGTAATTTTTTAATTTTATAAAATTGATAAAAAAAGCCTTTTTGATCTAAAAAACTAATATAAATATAATACTATCAATTTATATTAAAAAGATTAAACTAAAAATGAATATAAGCTTTTATATTAATTAGGGTTCTTTGTATTCTGTAAAAATCTTAATTAAAATTATTTATTTCTTATTTTAATTTATAAATAAGTTTTTTAAAACATTTGAAAACATTTTTTGCAGGTAAATCATTTAGTTTCAATATAATCATTAAAATAAGCAATTAAAACTGTATTCCTCTTTTATGAAATTAAATAAATTTAGTTGTTCTCATTTCATTTTTTAAACATTTTTTAAGAGCAATTTTTCTTTCAAAAACTATTTAACTTCTTTAAAAGTTTCTTTTCGGCTTATTAAATTAAAAAAAACATCAATTTTTAAATTTATTTTAAAAAATATTTTATGAAAAATTTATTTCTTGATTTTGATAAATTAATAATTACATTTAGAAAATTGAATTAAAAAAAATTTGCAAAGTAAAAGAATGTTTTATTTGGATGTAAAATATTACTTACATTAAATGTAAAATTTATGTGTTAAATTGAAGAAATTGAATAATGAAGATTTATTACTTTTATTAGACTTTATTATAGATGGATAATATCAAATATTTATTATCCATTAAATAAATCAGAAAGAATTTGCAAAAGTTTTTACTTCTCATTTTTAATCAATCAATCATCTATAAAAAATCTTGATTTTATAGTATTATGCATAAAGATATAATTCTTGTAATTTTATTCAATTAATAATATTTAATTTCTCAAAAAAAAAAAAAAAAAGCAAAAACTTTCTGATTATTAATTGATTGATTTTCTTATTTATTTATTATAATTTTTTAGATAATTAAGATAAATGAAATAAAATTTATAGCAAGGGAGATCTTAAACGAGAACTCCTATAAGAGCTAAGAAACTTGATAATATCAATCACAATTAATCAATACAAAGTACAGCTATATCTAGTTAGCTTAATAACTCTTCTATAGAACTATCAATATTCAATTCTAAGGATTATAAATTTTAAAATTAATCAACTGATAGCATCATTTTTGATAATAATATAAATTTTCAGCAAAACTTTATAGAATGCTCAAAGTTTGAGGCTAGTTCATAGATTTTAATAGACAAGTATTCAGGATAAGATTAATAATGCCCACGTATTTAATAATAGAGCTAGACCAAAGCTCACTCATCTGCTGATAATAGATATATTTCTAACTAAAATTAGATATAAAATACGGATTTTCTTTAAAGACCTAAAAGAAGACTTTCTCCCAAATAAAAAGAAGTCAATAAAATTATAAGTAGAATTTGTGAAGAAAGGCTTTTTCCTATATTGATTAAGGAATGCTCAAACGCTGGAATTCTGACGAAAGAGTAAGTTAAAGAATATGACATAAAACAACACTTTAAAAATTAAAGAGCAGAAGAATTCATGTTAGGAAATAAGCCACTTTTAAACAAACTTAATCTTAATAGTAGTTATAACACGATTGGAAATTATACAGGAAATAACAAGTACTTATAAGTAGATTTAGACTATGAAAAATTAAAGATTGATCCAGAAAAAACTAAAATAACAAAAAGGCAGTAGAGAATTAAAAGTTTCTTTGAAGGCATTAATCCTGCTTAAATTAAAATGAAAGTATTACCTCCTTTAAGACCTGTTTAGTTAGCTATCGAAGAAATCGAAGAAACTAGAAAAAAGAAGTAAAAAAGCAGTTCTACTCATCTTGATAGTGCCTAAATACAAAGAAACTCTGTTATCTAACTACCTAGCTATATTATTCCACAAAAATAGAAAATGATAAGAGATTAATCTTTGACCCTAAATAATAGTGTTTGCTCGATTAAGATCAATAAAAATGAAGAACCACAAGATGTAAAAGATATTTAGTAATATGATAATAAAAAACAATTTTAGTTGGAGCTTGACTCTATATTTAACTCAGGCTAAGTTTAGCACTCATCAGTCTACGAAGTTAATGTAGATAAGTATAAAAAAAGAATAACACCAACACCTATCAAAAAAATCTTTATGCCCCCACATTATAAAGATCGCATATTTGCTTTGAATATAAAACTTTGATAAGATTTACTCTCTGACCATCATTAACTCACTCACTCACTCACTCTCTAATTCTTTATATACTAATTAATAAAATGATTTCAACTTATTATTAAAAAATTATTCTTAATTTAAACATCTATATATGTATATAAATAAATAAATATTATAAAATGTATTATAATTATTTCCTATTATGGTGGTATCATATTAAAATGATATTAGGATTTTCTATCCTTCACTCTTTTTTTACTCATTATTAAAATTATTTCAACTAGCTATTAAAAGATTTTATTTAATTTACAAATCTTTATTAATATCATAATAAATAATCATTTTTAAATATATTACAACTATTTGCTTTTATAAATTTATATTAATAAAGAACCAACTTTTTTTAAAATCATAAATAACAAAATTTATTTATTATTAATATTTTTCTAAATCTCTAATTCTAATTCAATTTCAAGTAATTGCTAATTTAATTAAGGGTTGCAGTTTTTTTAGATTAAATATTAATATATTTTATGTTTTTGTAATAAAACTTTTCATGGATAATTTTTATAAAAAGTATTAATTTATTTTCAATATCAATTTTATTAAATTCAAATAATAGATTGAAAATTTTAATCATACCTATAGAATTTGAATTCAATTTATGAAATATTTAATCCATCATGACCAACTTTATCTTATTAGGTTAATTTAGGAGAGATTTTCATCGAGCTGCGTTGGTCTAGTGGCAGGATTATTGCCTTCCAAGCAATCGGCTCGGGTTCGATTCCCGGACGCAGCATTTTTTAAATACGCTGTGCTTAATTTTTTAGCTAAATACTTTGGCAAAAAAATGCTGCGTCCGGGAATCGAACCCGAGCCGATTGCTTGGAAGGCAATAATCCTGCCACTAGACCAACGCAGCTCGATGCATATTTTTGGCTGAAAAATCTAATAAGATGAAGGAGAAAGTATTACTTCAAATTAATTTTTAACCTAAAAAAATGCTGCGTCCGGGAATCGAACCCGAGCCGATTGCTTGGAAGGCAATAATCCTGCCACTAGACCAACGCAGCTTGGTAATTGTTTTTAAAAGTAAAAATAATAACTTTAAGCAGGAAATGATTCAATTTATATTGATAAGAGCAAAAAATTATTTAAAAAAATGCTGCGTCCGGGAATCGAACCCGAGCCGATTGCTTGGAAGGCAATAATCCTGCCACTAGACCAACGCAGCTTGGTACTAATTTTAAAGATTAAATGTAAAAATTTTAAGCAGAAATTTATGAAGCTTAAACTAATTGTTTAAAGTTGAAGGAAACTATTAAAAAAATGCTGCGTCCGGGAATCGAACCCGAGCCGATTGCTTGGAAGGCAATAATCCTGCCACTAGACCAACGCAGCTTGATACTTATTTTATAAATTAAATGTAAAAATTTTAAGCAGAAATTTATGTAGTTTTAAACTATAAAGTTAAAGCTTAGGAAAAAAATTTTTTTTAAATGCTGCGTCCGGGAATTGAACCCGAGCCGATTGCTTGGAAGGCAATAATCCTGCCACTAGACCAACGCAGCTTGATACATGTTTTTTAAAAAT